>JAXLNO010001787.1:0-34427 GCA_038087875.1 Malacoraja senta | reverse complement strand
AGTCATCCTTCACCATCAAGGCACCAATTTTCACCAATATCTGTGTTTACAATGTAGTGTAATTTACCACCCCAAAACTATTTATTTGTGCCATTGGAATGATATTTTAAAATCTCTGATTAATGGTTACAACTTAAATAAAGTTGTTCAAATTGACTGGGTTAAATTGTTTAATTATCTTTGAAATTTGCATCATTTCTGCTGGACATGATGTCGGTTTACTGAGGTAAAGTTCTACGGGTAGCAGGTGACTTGCATAAATAAGTGAAATTAATCCCCCCAAAAAACAGCTCAAATTGCAAGTCTCATGGGCTATTCATAAAGACAAACAGGACTAAAACAGGCCTTTTGGCCCAATCATCCATGCCGTTTATGATGCTCTGTCCAAGCTCCTTCCATCAGCTCTTGTTTAGCCCCTATTCCTTGAAACCTTTCCTATCCATGTATCTGTCAAAATATCTTTTAAATGTTGTCATTATACCTGTTTCAACTACTTTCACTAGTAGCTCTATATACCCAGCACCCTCTGTGTGAAAATGTTGCTCCTCAAGTTACCAATTAAATCATTTCACTCTCATCTATGTCCTCTTGTTTATGATTCCTTTAACCTGGGTAAAACACTCTGTGCATTCACCCTATCTATTTCCATCATGATTTTATACACTAAAACTGAACATAGTGCTCCAAGTGTGGCCTCACCAATGTCTTGCACAACTATTATAGAGCATTACAACTAATGACTCATGAAAGTCAATGTCAAAAGCCTTCTATGCCCCTGTTCCATAATACTCCCCAGGCCCCTACCATGAACTGTGAAGGTCCTGCCCTGGTTTTTCACAAAATGCAACACCTTGCACTTATCTGCATTAAACTCAATTTCCCATTCCTCGGCCCACTTGCTCAGCTGATCCTGATCCTGCTGTAAATCTTGATAACCATTTTTACTGTCTATGATACCACCTATTTCAGTGCCATCAACAAACTTACTAATCATGCACTGTACATTTTCATCCAAATTGTTGATATGAACCGCAAATAGCAATGGGTGCAGTTCCAATCCTTGAGGAACACCATGTGTCACAAACTTTCAATCAAAAAAAAACATCACCCTCTGCTTCCTTCCATGAAGCCAATTCTGTATCCAGTCTCCGTGGATCCCATGTGATCTAACCTTCCAAAGGAACCTTATCAAAGGCCTTGCTGAAATCCTAATAGACTGTCTATGGCCCTGCCCTCATAAAACTTCAGGGTTACTACTTCAAAACACTAAATCAAGTTTGTGAGACATAATCTCTCATGGACAAAACCATGCTGACTATCCCTAATCAACCCGTCTACCCAATTCCATCTATATCTTATCCATCTAAATCCTCTCTAGTAACTTTCCTACCACAGGTTTTCAGTCTTGCATTTCTAGTTCCCAGTTTTTCTTTGCATCACTTCTTAAATAGACACAACATTAGCCACACTTCAATCGTCTAGCACCTGTCTAACGATGATTCATATATTACAGTTAGGACTCCTGCAATTTCTTCTCTAGCTTCCCACACTGTTTTTGGGTGTGCTTCAATATGCCCAGGAGATTTATCTACCTTCATATGTCGTAGGGTGTCCAACTTGTTTTGAATGTAATACAGATTGTCTTCAAGACATCTCCATTAACGGTTCCAAGTTCTGGTTCATCATGATTTTCTCAGCATTAAAAACAGAGAAGAAATATACGTTTTGGATGTGATTCTGAGATACAGGATCTAACTGGGAAAGGCAAGGACCATTACTCAGCATGGCTGTGTGCATGGGAAATCGTGAAGTTTTTCTTAAAGAGCTATCCACGAGGGTTGGCGATGGCAGGGCGGTAGACAGTCCTTTGACAAAGACAAAGACTTGCTTGATAGGAAAGCATTGAAAGTTATAGTTAGCATAAAATTGGCTTGGTGGTTGAAGACAGAAGGTGACAATGGAGTGCTGTTTTTCAGATCATGCCTGGGTCTGTTCAATGCTGGGTCCATTGTTGTTTGTCAACAATATTAAGGATTGGGATGAGAACGCAGCTGGCATGGTTAATAAGTTTGCAAATAACTCCAAAATTGATTGCATAGCTGACAATGACAAATGTTATCTAATGTTACAACAGAACCAAGATCTATTGAGAAAGTGAACCAAGGAATGGCAGATGAAAATTAATTCGGACATGTGCAAAGTGTTCCATTTTGGTAAGTACACTATGGTAGGACTTGCACAGTAAATGCAGGGCCCTATGAAGTGTTGTAATACAGAGATGCAAGTACATAGTTCTCTGAAAGTAGAGACACAGTAGACAGAAAAATATCTGAAAAATATCATAAACCCCCTGCTGGACCCTCTGCTGTTTGTATATCGGGCCAATAGATCTGTGGATGACGCAGTCAACCTGGACCTGCACTTCATCCTCCAGCAACTAGACCGTCAGGGGACCTATGCGAGGATATTGTTTGTTGATTTTAACTCTGCCTTCAACACCATTGTGCCAGAGCTACAACACTACAAATTTTCTGAATTGCCTGTGCCTGAACCCCTCTGTCGGTGGATCACCAGCTTCCTGACAGACAAGAAGCAGCATGTGAGGCTGGGAAAGCACATCTCGGACTCGCAAACCCTCAGCATAGGAGCACCGCAAGGCTGCCTACTCTCCCCTCTCCACTACTCTCTCTACACCAATGACTGCACCTCCATTGACTCCTCTGTCAAGCTTCTCAAGTTTGCAGACGACACAACCCTGATTGGACTGATCCAGGATGGGGAGGAATCTGCCTACAGATAGGAAGTGACACAGCTGGCGTCCTGGTGCCATTGCAACAACCTGGAGCTCAATGCTTAAGACAGTGGAATTGATTGTACACTTTAGGAGTGCTCCCCCTCCCCCCACTCACCATCAACAACATTACAGCACATCTGTTTAGTCTTTTAAGTTCCTGGGAACCATAATCTCCAGGGACCTTAAATGGGGGGCTACCATCGACTCCACAGTCAAAAAGGCACAACAGAGGATGTACATCCTGCAGCAGCTGAGGAAGCACAATCTTCCACAGGCAATGATGGTCCAATTCTATACGGCCATCGTAGAGTCTGTCCTCACCTTCTCCAACATGGCCTGGTTTGGCTCAGCCACCATGCACGACATCCGGAGGCTGAAGCAAATCGTCCGATCAGCTAAGAAGGTTATTGGCTGCAATCTTCCCTCCATTGACGAACTGTACACTGCAAGGGCCAGGAAGTGAGCGGGTAAGATCATCTCTGACCCCTCTCACCCTGGCTACAAACTCTCCGAATTACTTTGCTCTGGAAAGCCACTCCAGACTGTCAAAGCTGCCACAGCCAGACATAAAACCAGCTTTTTTTCCATGACTAGTAGCTCTACTTAATAACCAAAAATCTGTAGCCTCCTTTTGCTCTGATATTTTATTTAATTCACAGGTTTAATCAACAATGTTTTATTATTAATGTTTTATGTCATTCCTAACTGTCACTCTATGTCATGTTGTCACTTGCAGGCAGAGCACCAAGGCAAATTCCTTGTATGTGAATACTTGGCCAATAAATTTATTCATTCATTCAGGGTGGAAAGGAAGGCATTTAGCACGCATGACTTCATTGTACAAGAGTTGAGATGTCATGCTACAACTGTAGAAGACATTGATGAAAGCCCACTCATAGTATTGTGTGTAGTTTTGGTCACCTAGCAATTGGAATGATGTCAATAAACTGGATAGGGTGCTAGAGGAGGACACAATTACAATGTTTTAAAGACATTTGGACTACACGGATAGAATGGATTTCGAGGAACATGAACTAACGTATGGATAGCTTGGGATTGAGGTAGGCAACTTTGACAGCTGGACATGTTTCCGTGCTCTATTACTCTGTGATTTTGGGGGTCTAAAACAAAACCATATTCTATCTTCATTCAATTAAACACATGCATTCCCAGCTGCCACAGCAGAGAGCAAACATAATTCTCAGCAATTTCCCTTTTCCCATACTTGAAAGAACACAAGCAATTGAGGTCATCCAACTTGGCAGAGATCATAGGTCAAAATTGAAAAGTATTTGCTACAACTTTGCAATATGTCTTAATCAGGTGAGCCATTATGAAAGATATACACAAAATATTGAGTGGGTCAGGCAACATCTCAAGAGAAAATGGATAAGTGACGTTTCAGTTTGGGATCCATCTTCATTTTGATGAAGGGTCCCGACCTGGAACATCACCTATCCATTTTCTCTCCAGAGATGCTGCCTGACCTGCTGAGTTACTCCAGCGCTGTGTCTTTTTTTGGTTTAAACCAGTTCCTTTTTATTACATTGGAGCCATCAGAAAGTCTGATAAAATTGTTTTTTTACGCCAGACTTAATTCATGATGATACAAATTGTAAGAAAAACTTTATGGCAAGATTTGCTCTGGCATATTGTAAATTTTAATAATCAAATTACGATCTGATCTTTCTCAGAAGCTTAGAAACATGTAGATGTTAATCTAACAATAAAGGATGCTCAGGAAACTTGTACGTATAATCAGTTTGCTACATCATGGTTAAACCACTCTTATATTCTCTAACATTTTATGTTGGGGGTGGATATTTAATTAATATATTTAATTGAACTACCTTTGAAGGCCTGCTGTCAAGCTAGAAAGAAAATAGAACAAAGTTCATAACTGTTCACAACTGACTTACAAGATGAAGCAAAAGTTTGTAAATGCTGGGCATTTTTCTGAGTGCTCCAGTTCAAAGACATACAGGGTTTGTAGGTTAATTGACTTCTGTAAGTTATAAATTGTCCCTCGTGTGTAGGATAATGCTACTGTATGGGGTGATCGCTGCTCGGCGCAAACTCGATGGGCGAAGGGCCTGTTTCCATGTTGTATCTCTAAAGTCTAAAGTAAAGTCTAAATAACAATGTACCACAATTGTTTCCCAAAAGCTCGATGTGCACGTTATTTGATACCATCCAGGGCTGGCCTTAGGAGGTGCGGGGCCCAATTGGGATCAATTTTCATAGAAATATAAATATATAATTTATAAATGAGTCATATTCAGGCACGTGTCATGAGTAATATGACAGTCAGTCGGCTTTTAAAACATCTTAAACCGCGCATGCGCAGATTGTTCTCCTCTCCGTAAAAATTAAAAATAAACAATAAAAAGAAAGTAACAATTCAAATTGCCCAAGGCTTCCAAATCTCCTTCTTTCTGAATTACTGAATGGGTGGAGGGTGACGGCAGGTGGAAAGATGGTGAGAAAAACGAGAGCACACTGGGACAAGTTGAATCAGTTGTCATCTTATTGAATGAATATACTAGTTCAAGGGACCAATTGGGGTGAGAGTTCCTTTTGCAGTGTGTGGGGCGTCTAGCCAGGGGTAAAGTTGCGGGGAGGGCAGAAGCATTGAGAAGGAGGGGGTCGGGGTTCATGCCAGTAACCCACTCACTCACCGCTGCCGCGGCGCTCCGGGCGCGGAGCCACCGCATTGTGGCCGGGGAGGGAAGCAGCTCGCGTGGCTACGAGCGGCCGCCATCACCGGACAGCGGAACCGATTGCCATCTCAGCGCCTTCTGCCAGCCCGCTCACGTCTGGCAGTGCTCCCCATCTGAACAGTGAGGGGACCAGCTCAAGAGCAAAGATCATAGAGCGGGTGATGGATAACATTACAGCTGGCGGTGGAGATTACTCCTGTGTCAGTGCGAACAAGGGATGAATTGAGGCTACTCGCCCTGACATATGGAGTAAGTTCCACCGCCGCTGTCCTGTTATCCATCGCCCGCTGACCCGCTCTTGAGATGGATGCTGGCATGATCCCTGACCCCCTCCTTCTCAACGTTCCTGCCCTTCCCGCAACTTTACCACTGGCCAGACTACCCACACGCTATGAAAGGAATTCTCCCCCCCCCCCCCCCCCCCGGCAGCGCTGTCCTTTTACAGCCGCTTCCCACTTTACAGCCGCTTCCCATCAGCTGCTAGCAATGAGGGATAGAGAGAGCTAGAGAGAGACGAGATGGGGAGCGGGAGAGAGAGAGCGCGAGAGAGGGAGAGAGCGAAAGACAGAGAGACACAACGTGGGTCAGTAGGTAAATTGAATGACTAACCTGCACACCAAGATGAAGCTCGCCAAGAAGAAGCCCGCAATCATGATGGTGAGTTTTAAGAAATTCTCAATGTCATCAATGCATCGATCTACATTCCTCAGTAAATGTAATTGTGTTTTGATCAAGTATTAATGACGCCGTGTGAAATGTATTCCAAGGAACGCAGCGCATTAATACTTGTTCAAAACACAATTACATTTACTGAGGAATGTGGATCGATGCATTGATGACACATTGTATAACTACTTGTTAACTACTGGCTGTTAACAAGTGCTAACAGTAGTAGTTAACAAATCGTTTGTGTCTGATGGCCGTGCAGCGGTTGTTATCCATGTTCGTTTTGTAAAAAAATCCAGATGGCGAATGTTTTTAAAAAAATCTTTATTTAACAAAGCGAATTTGTATTTCCGTATGAAATACGGAAAATTAACGCGGGGCCCCCTTAGGCGCGGGGCCCAATTGGAGAAATCAGTCCAATCGGCTTAAGGCCGGCCCTGATACCAGCCAAGGCAATGCAGAAGCCATATCTAGTCCGAGTACTATCAGTTTAGTGAGGACTGACATGTCATGTTCACTGATCAAACTCACTGATGAAATGACATGAAGAACATTAGAACAGAGGAAGGTCATTTAGCCCTTTCAGCCTCTACCATCATTCAATGATATCAAGAGAATGAACCTTACACCAAAGTATGTGGAAAGCAAAGGTTCTCGATTAAACTACTACTGCTGCTCTGCTGATAATAAAGGTCCAAGATGAAACCCAAGAAAATGCGGAATACTTTCATTTCTAGGTTACCACCTCTCGGGGAAAGCGGAGACGAAATTTAGCAATCTGCGTTTGGCCATCTGAAGAAAAGTATTTTCCAAGATCAAGTCCTCAAACTGGGTAGAAACGTTTGCTGTTTTCCATTTCAAAGCAATGGAGAAGTACCATCTACACTGTAATCATGAATCATTTCAAATCCACTGTAGGACAAGTGAATCAACATCAGAATCCTCACCCAGGAAAACAATGCCAAATAGACACAAAAATCTGAAGGGGCAGATAGCTTATTAATGATTATGATATAGTTGGGATCACGGAGACATGGCTCCAGGGTGACCAAGGCTGGAGCTGAACATCCAGGGATATTCAATATTCAGGAGGGATAGACAGAAAGGAAAAGGAGGTGGGGTAGCGTTGCTGGTTAGAGAGGAGATTAACGCAATGGAAAGGAAGGATATTAGCTTGGAGGATGTGGAATCGATATGGGTAGAGCTACGAAACACTAAGGGGCAGAAAACGCTAGTGGGTGTTATGTACAGGCCACCTAACAGTAGTAGTGGAGTTGGGGATGGCATCAAACAGGAAATTAGAAATGCGTGCAACAAAAGTAAAACAGTTATAATGGGTGACTTCAATCTACATATAGATTGGGTGAATCAAATTGGCAGGGGTGCTGAGGAAGAGGATTTCTTGGAATGTATGCGGGATAGTTTTCTAAACCAACATGTAGAGGAACCAACGAGAGAGCAGGCTATTCTAGACTGGGTATTGAGTAATGAGGAAGGGTTAGTTAGCAGTCTTGTTGTGCGTGGCCCCTTGGGCAAGAGTGACCATAATATGGTTGAGTTCTTCATTAGGATGGAGAGTGACATTGTTAATTCAGAAACAAGGGTTCTGAACTTAAAGAAAGGTAACTTTGAGGGTATGAAACGTGTATTGGCCAAGATTGACAGGCAATTGATTCTTAAAGGGTTGACGGTGGATATGCAATGGAAGGCTTTTAAAGACTGCATGGATGAACTACAAAAATTGTTCATCCCAGTTTGGCAAAAGAATAAATCAGGGAAGGTAGTGCATCCGTGGATAACAAGGGAAATCAGGGATAGTATCAAAACAAAAGATGAAGCGTACAAATTAGCCAGAAAAAGTTTTTATAGATATGTGAAGAGAAAGAGATTAGTTAAAACAAATGTAGGTCCCTTGCAGTCAGAAACAGGTGAATTGATCATGGGGAACAAGGACATGGCAGACAATTGAAGAACTACTTTGGTTCTGTCTTCACTAATGAAGACATAAATAATCTGCCGGAAATAGCAGGGACCGGGGGTCAAATGAGATGGAGGAACTGAGTGAAAGTGGTGTTAGGTAAATTGAATGGATTAAAGGCTGATAAATTCCCAGGGCCAGATAGGCTGCATCCCAGAGTACTTAAGGAAGTAGCCCCAGAAATAGTGGATGCCATTAGTGATAATTTTTCAAAACTCTTTAGATTCTGGAGTAGTTCCTGAGGATTGGAGGGTAGCTAATGTAACCCCACTTTTTAAAAAGGGAGGGGAGAGAGAAAATGGGTAATTACAGACCAGTTAGTCTAACGTCGGTAGTGGGGAAACTGCTAGAATCAGTTATTAAAGATGTGATAGCAGCACATTTGGAAAGTGTTGAAATCATTGGACAAAGTCAGCATGGATTTATGAAAGGTAAATCATGTCTGACGAATCTTATAGAATTTTTCGAGGATGTTACTAGTAGAGTGGATAAGGGAGAACCAGTGGATGTGTTATATCTGGACTTTCAGAAGGCTTTCGACAAGGTCCCACATAAGAGATTAGTATACAAACTTAAAGCACACGGTATTGGGGGTTCAGTATTGATATGGATAGAGTAAACGGGTCCTTTTCACAATGGCAGGCAGTGACTAGTGGGGTACCGCAAGGCTCAGTGCTGGGACCCCAGCTATTTACGATATATATTAATGATTTGGACGAGGGAATTGAATGCAACATCTCCAAGTCCACGAAGCTGGGGGCAGTGTTAGCTGTGAGGAGGATGCTCGGAGGCTGCAAGGTGACTTGGATAGGCTGGGTGAGTGGGCAAATGAATGGCAGATGCAGTATAATGTGGATAAATGTGAGGTTATCCACTTTGGTGGCAAAAACAGGAAAGTAGACTATTATCTGAATGGTGGCCGATTAGGAAAAGGGGAGTTGCAACGAGACCTGGGTGTCATGTTACATCAGTCATTAAAAGTAGGCATGCAGATGCAGCAGGCAGCGAAGAAGGCGAATGGTATGTTAGCATTCATAGCAAAAGGATTTGAGTATAGGAGCAGGGAGGTTCTACTGCAGTTGTACAGAGTCTTGGTGAGACCACACCTGGAGTATTGCGTACAGTTTTGGTCTCCTAATCTGAGGAAAGACATTCTTGCCATAGAGGGAGTACAGAGAAGGTTCACCAGACTGATTCCTGGGGTGTCAGGACTTTCATATGAAGAAAGACTGGATACTCGGTTTGCACTCGCTAGGATTTAGAAGATTGAGGGTGGATCTTATAGAAACGTACAACATTCTTAAGGGGTTGGACAGGCTAGATGCAGGAAGATTGTTCCCGATGTTGGGGAAGTCCAGAACAAAGGGTCACAGTTTAAGGATAAGGGGGAAATCTTTTAGGACCGAGATGAGGAAAACATTTTTCACACAGAGAGTGGTGAATCTCTGGAACTCTCTGCCACAGAAGGTAGTTGAGGCCAGTTCATTGGCTATATTTAAGAGGGAGTTAGATGTGGCCCTTGTGGCTAAAGGGATCAGGGGGTGTGGAGAGAAGGCAGGTACAGGATACTGAGTTGGATGATCAGCCATGATCATATTGAATGGCCGAATGGCCTACTCCCTGCACCTATTTTCTATGTTTCTATGTAACTCAGCGGGACAGGCAGCATCTCTGGAGAGAAGGAATGGGTGACGTTTCGGGTCAAGACCCTTTTTTCAGTCTCAACCCGAAATTTCACCCATTCCTTCTCTCCAGAGATGCTGCCCGTCCCGCTGAGTTACTCCATCTTTTTGTGTCTATCTTCGGTTTAAACCAGCATCTGCAGTTCCTTCATGTGCAATGACATAAAAATCCTGAAACAGGAAATCCACTTTGCGCTCTTGTGACATAAAAGGTTATGAGAAGGAATGCTGCAAAGAGGTTCTCAAACCTCCCTTGATAAAATGCAACATTCTCACCTACTTTTGAGAATCCCTCACCTGTGGGATTTTAAAATGGAGGAACATGATGATGCTGAGAGAACCTTAAGTCGATTCAACAAGAGATATGACTGTAATATGCACAGTAAGCTATCAAAAGATATTTGCCTGAAAGCTATCTTCTAAATAAGAACTATTTGGATGCTACTACTGGTATACTACCAGATATTCATTTTCTCATTTCTGGTTATCCAGGCTGTAGGAGCAAAATGGAAAGGCCACGGGGAGCATGATTTACCATAAAGGAGATAACACTTGTGCAATGTGTACAATCTACCGTCTGAATCATTGGTGGGCTCACTCATCTAACTTGTCACAATGGAATGAATGGAATTTTTGAAGCTTATGTCTGGACAAGCTTAATGAGAAGATTTTTAGACTCAAATTTAAATATTTTTAAGTTTGTCAAAGCAGCCAATATGAAGATCCTAATGAGGAATACAATTAGCTTTAATTTATCCTCATTGTTCACATTACCAAGGAACTTTGTGCGTACCGGGCATCAAAAACCTAAATCTGCACACTTTTAAATACAGTAACATTTTTTAACACCAAACACTCCAGATAATTGTGAATCTATGGGTTTTAATTAAAATCTATGGGAATCTAATTAAAAACTGAACAATCCAGTAATTTGAACTATAATAAAACTTGATCATGCATGTGCTAACATATTGAATATGACTGTAAAGTAAATAAACAAACTAAAAAGTATTAAAGTTTCAGGAAAACCTGATGCAGGAAAGTTAATATCAAATGTTTGAAAAAAAAAAAGCTTTGCTTTTTCCATCTCTGCCCATTATTACATAGTATTTTTAAAACAGCTTTGCCTAATTGTAATGCAATATTAGATTACTATGACCATGCATCTAGCCAACTATATTCAAAAAAACAAATGTATATACAGCCCAACAAGGGTGCTGCAGGCAGCAATGTATGAATACAATGATGCCTGTACGAGAAGGAGCATTGCAGAAACAAGGAATTACAGATGTTGGTTTACACAAATGGACACAACGCACTCAAATAACTCAGCGTGTCAGGCTGAAGAACATGGATAGGGAAGGAGCATTCTTCCCTAACCTATTTTTTTAAAGGATGTAACCATATCCTCCTTGTCAGCACTACAAAATTTGTAGCCCCTCCTGGTGACGTTTCCTTTCAATAATCACCCCTTTCAAGTCAGAGCTTCCTCCTGGTTGTGGTATACAACTTGTATAGAACTGTTGACATATCTTCTTCAACAATCTGTCTGCAGATTATCAGATAATAAAGGAAGAGACACGAGTATTACACTTGTATAACGGTATACTCGACTTCCTCATCAGCAGACCACAATCAATACGAATTGGCAACAAGGCTTTCTCCTCAATAACCATCCGCATCCTTAGGGCTGTATGCTCAGGCCCCTACTTTTCTTACTCTATTTCAAGAGAGAGTTAGATTTAGCTCTTAGGGCAAAGGGAATCAAGGGATATGGGGAAAAAGCCGGAACGGGGTACTGATATTGGATGATCAGCCATGATCATGAATGGTGGTGCTGGCCTACACCTGAACCTATTTTCTATGTTTCTATGCCTGTAAACAGGCACCAGAGACAGTGTATAATTTAAACACATCTTTAATCAGCACTGAAACTTAACAGCATTAAGGACGATAGGTTGTCAGTACATCCTAGCTGCTCAGACTGGCAGTGCCGGGAATGAGTGTTGGTATAAGTGTTATAGTGGGGAGGAGTTAGTGATGCTGGCTTATGTGTGATTGGTTCACATGCATCATCAATCTACATCCTTCCCCCTAAAGATTAAGTGTGGAAAGAGCACCCATACCATGGAGTTAAACATACTCGCCATATCTGTCTGGTGGTCTACTAACACAATGTGACACCCGTCATCCGAGCCCCACACCGATTGTCAATTGCCATGACTGACAGGGTTCATTCTATGCTGAAGGACATGGCCTCCATAGGCGTAATTGAAGCAGTCAGCGACCCCACCGACTGGGTCTCAACCATGATTGCCACAGTCAAGAAGAGAAAAAATGAAATCCGCCTGTGCATCAATCCGAAAGACCTGAACACTGCCATTAAGCGCCCACACCATCCCACTGCTGACACCATGTAAACAGGCACCAGTGTATGATTTAAACACATCTTTAATCAGCACTGAAACTTAACAGCGTTAAGGACGATAGGTTGTTAGTACATCCTAGCTGCTCAGATTGGCAGTGCCGGGAACGAGTGTTAGTATAAGTGTTATAGTGGGGTGGAGTTAGTGATGCTGGCTTATGTGTGATTGGTTCACATGCATCATCAATCTACAATGCCCATGACAGGGTGGCCAGACACAGTTCCACAGCTTCAGACCAAGCCATGTCATGATGAGATTACTATTCAATTGCTGTGGACAACAAAGTTTCAAACCAGGTTCTTAGTATGACAGCACAAAGCACAAATGGATGTATTTTTAAAGTACAGCATTATTTCATTCACGAGTGTTCAGATGCAGGGCCCAAGAACATAATGGATCAAAAACAGCTTGTTCCCCGCTGTTATCAGATTACTGAACAGATCGCTCATAAGCTCAGGGTGTAGTCCTTGACTCCCAACCTACCTCATCGAAATCACTGCACTTTCTTTATCTGCACTTTATTGGAGCTCTAGCACTACGACGCCGCAGCACTACATGCTGCACTCTGGTTATTTGTCTCTTTGCACTCACTGTATATGAATGATTGAACTCCTTTATGGTATGATTTGATTAGATACCATGCAAACAAAGCCTTTCACTGCATCTCGGTGCAAATGACAATAATAAACCATTACCAATTCCAAAAGTGTTGTGCTAAATTGGGTACCTCAGGAGTACCTCAGTTTTTAAAGCTATGTTCAAGAGACAATTTAACAAACGTATGAATAAAAGGCTATATGGTACTCACCAAGGTGGATGGATATGAACAGTATCTCCTGCACACATTCTGAGGTGGGATGCTGTTTCTCTTGTGAATAAAATCGTGAGCAGGATTTTGGCGTCAGAGTCATCATATTTAATTACTTGCTCCGTGGAGGTTTCAATTAATGGCTGGCACAAGGCTACGAACATTGAACATTCTTCATGTAACTCCAAGATTTTCACCATTAAAATACCTTCTTTTTCACCTGCCGCATGAGGAAGATGGGAAAATATACTTATTAGTGTCTCTTTACAGGTTTAAGTTTTGACTTACCAAAGTAATTAGGTTATAGAAATAAAGAACTGCAGATGCTGGTTTACAAAAACGACACAAAGTGCTGGAGTAACTCAACGGGTTAGGCAGCATCTCTGGAGACAAAATGGATAAGTGATGATTCGGGTTGGGACCTCTTCTTCAGACTGAATTGCAACCTGACTTACTCCAGCACTTGGTGTCCTTTTTTAAAAGACATAGGTTTATTAACTTCCACTTTTTTTGTGCACGATATCCTGCTCTTCATCTGCCTAGCCTAGTGCTCTACTGTGATTGCTGATGCACAATCTGGTGTTGGGTGATCAATGCCTCTTACAGTCACTTAGCTTGGTGGCCAGTCAAGCTACCTGTAAATCTTTTTTGCTTTTCTACTCTCCATAACTGAAATATGAACTGATTTGATGTGAAATCAGAGAGTAGATCTGAAGCATAGGTAAACTACAAAACGCACTTGGAGCGGCATGGTGGCGCAGCAATAAAGTTGCTGCCTTACAGTGCCAGAGACATGTGTATTATCCTGACTTCAGGTGCTGTCTGTATGGAGTCTGTACGTTCCCCCTGGGACCATATGGATTTTCTCCGGGTGCTCCAGTTCAAAGACACAGATTTGTAGGTAAATTAGTAAATTGTCCCTAGTGTGTAGGATAAATCTACTGTAATGATACCAGGCAAGACAATGCAGAAACCATATCTAGTGCAAGTAGTATCAGTTTAGTGAGGTCTTTAGGCTTCTATCATCATTCTATGATATCATGAATGATTCTTTGATATAATACACCTTGTTCCATCTGTCTTTATGAAAATGTATGGATAACATAAATTTATCATCCGATTTAAAACCGACAATTGACCCAGCATCAAGTGTTATTTGCAAAACGATGTTCAGAGTGTAGAAATATTACAGAAATTCACTCCATTTTTATGCATTCATAATTTTCTTAAAACAGTGTGGAATTATTTATATTTGCAGCTGCACTTTTGGCAAGCCATTCTACAGGCAATGCGAATACTACGATGCGCATTTAAAAAAACACTAATGCTTTTAGATGAGAAGGAGAGCAGTAGGGGGATGGAACAAAGGGCAAGCTGCACCTTGGAAATTCACATTCATTAATTTTTTATCAACATTCATAAATAAATCAATTGTAGAAAATATGATTGCATGAATCCATCAAGTCTTGAATATCCTTATGGTGGATAGTTCTTCAGAAGCAGAGGCTTCATAGCATTTTATGTAGCACTCAATCAAGGTTGGGCGATGAACAACCAAATCTCCTTTCCAAAGTGATGCAAGACAGTACAAATAGTTCATTCTTTATTCAAGGCATACTATCTCAGGCAACATTTGGTATATTGCTACATCAAACAAAAGCTAATATTCACCCGTGTTAAGTGAAGGGATCACCGAGCAATTCACCACAAAAGATCACCACAGGAGCAGTTCACACAGGCTCTATTTGAAACTAGCCAGGATAGACCAGCTCCTTCCGATCTTAACTATACAACCTGGGTCACAGGGACAGGAATAAAGATCAACAATATTTGCCCTTTGCTGTCCAACCCATTTTATTTAACTCTGCTTATATTTGCCACACAATTGTTATGCAGAGTGGTTTAAAGGCACAGGTACTAGAAATAACTTGCAGTTATATAGCACAGAAAGCACTGTCGGAAAACAAGAAACACAACTTCCAATTTATGGACATCCTTCGCTCGGTCTGCCTGGACCTACTGTATCTGATCTCCCGGTTGCCAAACCCTTTAATTCCCCTTCCCATTCCCACACTGGTATTTCTGTCCTAGGCCTCGTCCATTGTCAGAGTGAGGCTAATCGCAAATTGGAGGAACAGCATCTCATATTTTGCTTGGGCAGCGTACAACCCAGTGGTATGAATATTGATTTCTCTAACTAAGTAATACCTGCATTCCCTCTATTTCCATCCCTCCCACATCCAAGTCACACCAGGTTCTCGTTCTCACCTAGCAAACAGTTAACAATGGTCTGTTTCCGTAATCATCGTTACTTTCTTGCATATCTTTCATTCCATTGTTCTATATCTCAACATCATTGTCTATATCTCTCATTTCCCTTTCCCCTGACTAGTCTGAAGAAGGGTCTCAACCCGAAGTGTCACCTATTCCTTCTCTCCAGAGATGCTGCCTGTTTTGCTGAGTTCCTGCAGCATTTTGTGTCTATATCCAATTTATGCCAGATAGCTTTCACAACAACGATCAGAAAGCATATTTTTGGGAAATATTGATTGATTCAAGAGATAAATATATTGCAACGCATCAAAGTTAACCCTGCTGGTCTTCAAATTTGCCTTGGGATCTTTTACCTTCCCCATTTCTGAGATAAAGTAGAGCCTTAGTTTGATAGTGAATAGAAAACAAAGTGTCTACAGACAGTACACAAAAATGCTGGAGAAACTCAGCGGGTGCAGCAGCATCTATGGAGCGAAGGAAATAGGCAACGTTTCGGGCCGAAACCCTTCTTCAGACTGATAGGGGGTGGGGAGAAGAAAGGAAAAAATGAAAAAAGGCGGAGGAGCCTGAGGGCTGGGGGATGGGAGGAGACAACCAGAGGGCTGATGAAGGGGAGGGGACAGCAAGGGCTAGCAGAGTTGGGAGAATTCAATGTTCATGCCCCTCTATGTCTACAGACAGTACCCGGTTGTAAGAATAGGTTTTTGTAGTCATCAGAAAGAGTGAAACCTGAAATGAAAAACCATCTTAGCTGGACATTTAGAAACATTCCCAAGTTAGGAGCGTTGAGCAATGAGCCACATCTGACACTTAAAAGTAAAAGACAGATACCTGGCATTACTGCAGGTATGTTACTATTCTATGGAGAAACTTCAAATCATTGCCTCTAGCTCAATTGCAGACGTTGTATCCTTAGCTATTTTCTCCAACATGGAGCTCATGGCATTGGACCTTGGTGGTGCAGCAAGATAGAAATTATCTACCATACAAGAACCATTGACAGGTCCAGATGTGCTGTAAAGAGAAGAGTAATGAAAGTAAAAAGCAGTGATTTGGAGTAAATCTACAGTTTTATAAATTCAGCTGTTTTGGTTTAGAGATACAGCATGAGTCCACGCTGACCTATGAATTAATATTTCATTAATATTAATGACCTAGATTTAGGTTGCAAAAGTACTGCTATAAAAATAAAGAAAGAATGTCACATGCAATTAATGTGACACTAAATCTTCCTGAAGAAACTAGAAAACCCGTTATGCAACAAAAAACAGACAAAAAACAAACAAAACCAACACAGTAGACAGGTCTATCACTATATTACCTTATTATAAAGAAATGTCTATCATGTAAAGTAAAGGAGGTAATTTTCCTCAATGTAGACTTTGCTTTTATGATATAATTGCAATACAAGTTACAACGTGCCCCCAATCATGTGAGCTTGACAAACTAGTATAACAGCTTTTACATTCTTCCAAACCAAGTTTTTTTGATATAAACACCATTCTGCTTTTCTGAACTCTATTGACATTACTATTAATTTTCAAAATCATGCCTTAATTCATATTGGAAATGTTCATACAATTCCTGTTTTAGTTGAATAAATGAATGAATGAATAAGTTTATTGGCCAAGTATTCACATACAAGGAATTTGCCTTGGTGCTCCGCCCACAACTGACAACATGACATACAGTGACAGTTAAGAATGATACATAAAACATTAAACATTAATAATAAAACATTATTGATTAAACATGTGAATTAAATAAAATACCAGAGCAAAAGGAGGCTACAGATTTTTGGTTATTGAGTAGAGCTACTACTCGTGGAAAAAAGCTGAATTTATGTCTGGCTGTGGCAGCTTTGACAGTCTGGAGTCGCCTTCCAGAGGGAAGTGATTCAAAGAGTTTGTGGCCAGGGTGAGAGGGGTCAGAGATGCTCTTACCCATTCGCTTCCTGGCCTTTGCAGTGTACATTTCGTCAATGGAGGGAAGATTGCAGCCAATAACTTTCTCAGCTGACGATTCGCTGCAGCCTCCGGATGTCGTGCTTGGTAGCTGAGCCAAACCAGACCATGATGGAGAAGGTGAGGACAGACTTTACGATGGCCATATAGAATTGGACCATCATTGCCTGTGGCAGATTGTGCTTCCTCAGATCCTTGGAGATGATGGTTCCCAGGACCTTAAAAGACTCTACAGATATGACTGTGGTGTTGTTGATGGTGAGTGGGGGGAGGGATGGGGGAGCTCTCCTAAAGTCTACTATCAATTCCACTGTCTTATGAGCATTGAGCTCTAGGTTGTTGCGATGGCACCAGGACGCCAGCTGTGACACTTCCTGTCTGTAGGCAGATTCCTCCCCATCCTGGATCAGTCCAATCAGGGATGTGTCGTCCACAAACTTGAGAAGCTTGACAGAGGAGTGTGGAGGTGCAGTCATTGGTATAGAGAGAGTAGAGGAGAGTATGCAGTCTTGCGGTGCTCCTATGCTGAGGGTTTGCGGGTCCGAGATGTGCTTTCCCAGTCTCACATGTTGCTTCCTGTCTGTCAGGAAGCTGGTGATCCACAGACAGAGGGGTTCAGGCACAGTCAACTCGGAAAGTTTGGAGTGAGGTGGCTCTGGCACAATGGTGTTGAATGCAGAGCTAAAATCAACAAACAAAATCCTTGCATAGGTCCCCTGGCGGTCTAGATGCTGGAGGATGAAGTGCAGGCCCAGGTTGACTGCGTCATCCACAGATCTATTGGCCCGATATGTAAACTGCAGAGGGTCCAGCAGGGGGTTCATGATATTTTTCAGCTTGGCCAGCACAAGCCTTTCAAGGGTCTTCATGATTACAGAGGTCAGTGCGACAGGCCTGTAGTCATTAAGATCAGTAATCCTTGCCTTTTTGGGTAAAGGGACAATAGTGGAGACTTTGAAGCAGGCAGGGACAGTACAAGTTTGCAGGGACTGGTTGAAAATGTCTGTGTAGACCGGTGCCAGTTGTTCGGCACAGAGCTTGAGAGGGGGAAATATTGTCCGGTCCTGGAGATTTCCGGCTTTTCTGTCTTCTGAACAGCCTCTCCATCTCCTCTATTTTTATTGTTGATGATGGAGAAGTGATGTTGTGCAGCACAGAGGGTGTGGGTAATTGGGTGTGAAGTGGTGATTGGAGAGGGGTGGGTGGGAAAGGGTCCAGTCTTTTCAGATTGGAGTCTTGCTTTAAGTATGTGTGGCGCAGTGAATGGGGAGGAGTGGGTGTAGAAGGGCCCAGTCTTTGCAGACTGAGTGTTAAAGAAGGAACTGCAGATGCTGGAAAATCGAAGGTACACAAAAATGCTGGAGAAACTCAGTGGGTGCAGCAGCATCTATGGAGCGAAGGAAATAGGCAACGTTTCGGGCCAAAACCCTTCTTCAGACTGATAGGGGGTGGGGAGAAGAAAGGAAAAAAGGCGGAGGAGCCCAAGGGCTGGGGGACGGTAGGAGACAACCAGAGGGCTGATGAAGGGGAGGGGACAGCAAGGGCTAGCAGAGTTGGGAGAATTCAATGTTCATGCCCCCAGGATGTAGACTGCCCAAGCGGAATATGAGGTGCATTTCCTCCAATTTACGGTGTTGCTCGCTGTGGCCATGGAGGAGACCCAGGACAGAGAGGTCAGATACGGAATGGGAGGGGGAGTCGAAGTGCTGAGCCACCGGGAGGTCAGGTAGGTTATTGCGGACCGACCGGAGGTGTTCGGCGAAACGATCGCCAAGCCTCCGCTTGGTCTCACCGATGTAGATCAGCTGACATCTAGAGCAGCGGATGCAATAGATGAGGTTGGAGGAGATGCAGGTGAATCTCTGTCGCACCTGGAACGACTGCTTGGGTCCTTGAATGGAATCGAGGGGGGAGGTGAAGGGACAAGTGTTGCATCTCTTGCGGTTGCAAGGGAAAGTACCCGGGGAGGAGGTGGTACGGGAGGGAAGGGAAGAATTGACAAGGGAGTTACGGAGGGAGCGGTCTTTGCGGAAGGCAGACATGGGGGGAGATGGGAAGATGTGGCGAGTGGTGGGGGTCACGTTGGAGGTGGCGAAACTGATGGAGGATCACTTGTTGTATGTGACGGCTGGTGGGGTGAAAGGTGAGGACTAGGGGGACTCTGCCCTTGTTGTGAGTGGGGGGATGGGGAGAGAGAGCAGTGTTGTGCATGGGCCCCAGCTACGCCTGCCTCTTTGTCGGGTACGTAGAATTCAAGACACCTCAGACACTCTCCGTCGTTTGCGCGCATTCCACTCTCTAGGCCCTCACCCCCTCATCTTCACCATGGACGTCCAGTCATTGTACACCTCCATCCCCCACCAGGATGGTCTCGCAGCCCTCCGGTTTTTCCTCGACCGAAGAAGCAACCTATACCCGGCCACTGACACCCTCCTCCGCCTAGCGGAGCTGGTCCTTACCCTCAATAACTTCTCATTTGACTCCTCCCATTTCCTCCAAATACAAGGGCACACGCATGGGCCCCAGGTACGCCTGCCTCTTTGTCGGGTACGTAGAATACGTACCAGGGTCCCAACCCCGACCTCTACCTCCGCTACATCGATGACTGTTTTGGTGCCACCTCCTGCACCCACACACAACTGACTGACTTCATCCGCTTCACCACCAACTTCCATCCGGCACTCAAATACACCTGGACCATTTCCGACACTTCCCTACCATTCCTTGACCTCACTATCTCCATCGCAGGTGATAGACTTCATACCGACATCCACTACAAACCTACCGACTCCCATGGCTATCTGGACTACACTTCTTCCCACCCTACTTCCTGTAAGGACTCCATCCCCCACTCCCAATTCCTCCGTCTACGCCGCATCTTCTCCCAGGATGAGGCGTTCCACACCAGGGCATCCGAAATGTCCTCATTCTTCAAGGAACGGGGGTTCCTCTCCTCCACCATAGATGAGGCTCGCACCAGGGTCTCTGCCATACCCCGCAACACTGCTCTCTCTCCCCATCCCCCCACTCACAACAAGGGCAGAGTCCCCCTAGTCCTCACCTTTCACCCCACCAGCCGTCACATACAAGTTATCCTCCGTCAGTTTCGCCACCTCCAACGTGACCCCACCACTCGCCACATCTTCCCATCTCCCCCCATGTCTGCCTTCCGCAAAGACCGCTCCCTCCGTAACTGCCTTGTCAATTCTTCCCTTCCCTCCCGTACCACCCCCTCCCCGGGTACTTTCCCTTGCAACCGCAAGAGATGCAACACTTGTCCCTTCACCTCCCCCCTCGATTCCATTCAAGGACCCAAGCAGTCGTTCCAGGTGCGAGATTCACCTGCATCTCCTCCAACCTTATCTATTGCATCCGCTGCTCTAGATGTCAGCTGATCTACATCGGTGAGACCAAGCGGAGGCTTGGCGATCGTTTCGCCGAACACCTCCGGTCGGTCCGCAATAACCTACCTGACCTCCCGGTGGCTCAGCACTTCAACTCCCCCTCCCATTCCGTATCTGACCTCTCTGTCCTGGGTCTCCTCCATGGCCACAGCGAGCAACACCGTAAATTGGAGGAAATGCACCTCATATTCCGCTTGGGCAGTCTACATCCTGGGGGCATGAACATTGAATTCTCCCAACTCTGCTAGCCCTTGCTGTCCCCTCCCCTTCATCAGCCCTCTGGTTGTCTCCTCCCATCCCCCAGCCCTCGGGCTCCTCCTCCGCCTTTTTTCCTTTCTTCTCCCCACCCCCTATCAGTCTGACGAAGGGTTTCGGCCCGAAACGTTGCCTATTTCCTTCGCTCCATAGATGCTGCTGCACCCGCTGAGTTTCTCCAGCATTTTTGTGTACCTTTGCAGACTGAGGTCAGGCTGTGAGTGGTTGTGAAGTGTTGGTTGGGGTGGGAAAGGGTCGTCTTTTCACACTGGAGTCTTGCTTTAAGTAGGTGTGAAGTGGTGAATGGGTAGGAGTGGGTGTAGAAGGGTCCATTCTTTGCCGACCGGGGTCTGGCTATGTTTGTTGGGGAGGGGGGGGGGAAGGGGTACCAGGGTTACATTTTTGCTTGTCAAACCTGCAGTAGAACTCATTCAGGTTGTTGGTCAGCTGACGATTGTCCAAAGAGCGGGGGGCTTTCCTCTTGTAGCTGATTTCTTGCAAGCCCTTCCAAACTGAAGAGTCACTAGCTGAGAACTTGCTCCCCAAATTCTCCGAGTACCTTTCGTTGGCAGCTCTGATTCCTCTTCTCAGCTTGTACTTGGCCTGCCTGTAGAGGTCTGCATCCCCACTCCTCAAGTTTTGTTACATTAAAACTTGAAAGTCCACCATGAACCTATTCAATTTAATTTCTAATGCTGTTGCAAAAATGAAGCCAAGGGGTCTTATTTCACAATAAAATTTGAATTAATATTCACAAGAAAAATAGGAGACTTGGAAACACATGCAAAGGGTAAAGTTCAGAAATCAGAGAGCACATAACAATGTGCTCATATTTAGAAACGGGAACTGCAGATGCTCGTTTACCAAAAAAAGGACACAAAGTGCAGCATCTCTGGACAACGTGGACAGGTGATGTTTCAGCTCATAACCCTTCTTCAAACATCACTCCTAAGTGGTCATCATTCAAACTTGAGACTATCTCTACTACAACTGCTCACTAAGAGTCAGTAGGTTTTAAGTTTCATCTGCACTTTGTTTAGCAAAATAACTATCATGAAGAAAACATCAAAAGGCCTGCAAGTTTCTACAAGCCAAACCTAGATTGAGCAAAGCTGTAAACTTCTTATATAAGCACAAAAATATCAAGACTTTACAAGTACAATGAATAAATATTTCACGAAGTCATCTTCAACATAAACAGATTGTTCAGTAAAAAGATTGTTTCATTCCAAATTACGTGTACAAATCTTTATTTCTGGAAATTTAGTTCTGATGCATGACTGCTGTATAATTTCAATGCAGGTTACGACCTGCTTCAAACATACCTGATGCCAAACTCAGCACTCGGTCAAATTCAGCCCTGATGTAAAGTATTGGCACTCTCAACTCACCAATGTCTTCTCACCAGAGGACATACAGTACCCTCCATAATATTTGGGACAAAGACCCATCAATTATTTATTTGCCTCTGTACTCCACAATTTAAGATTTGTAATAGAAAAAAATCACATGTGGTTAAAGTGCACATTGTCAGATTTTAATAAAGGCAATTTTTATACATTTTGGTTTCACCATGTAGAAATTACAGCTGTGTTTGTACATTGTCCCCCCCACGGTTTCAGGGCACCATAATGTTTGGGACACATGGCTGCATTGGTGTTTGTAATTGCTCAGATGTGTTTAATTACCTCCTTAATGCAGGTATAAGAGAGCTCTCAGCACCTAGTCTTTCCTCCAGTCTTTCCATCACCTTTGGAAACTTTTATTGCTGTTTATCAACATGAGGACCAAAGTTGTGCCAATGAAAGTCAAAGAAGCCACTATGAGACTGAGAAACAAGAATAAAACTGTTAGAGACATCAGCCAAACCTCAGGCTTACCAAAATCAACTGTTTGGAACATCATTAAGAAAGAGAGCACTGGTGAGCTTACTAATCGCAAAGGGACTGGCATGCCAAGGAAGACCTCCACAGCTGATGACAGAAGAATTTTCTCTATAATAAAGAAAAATCGCCAAACACCTGTAAGACAGATCAGAAACACTCTCCATGAGTCAGGTGTGGATTTGTCAATGACCACTGTCCACAGAAGACTTCATGAACAGAAATACAGAGGCTACACTGCAAGATGCAGTCAATGAAAGTAAGCATGCAGGTACAGCAGGCAGTGAAGAAAGCGAATGGCATGTTGGCCTTTATAACAAGAGGAGTTGAGTATAAGAGCAAAGAGGTCCTTCTGCAGTTGCACAGGGCCCTAGTGAGACCACACCTGGAGTATTGTGTGCAGTTTTGGTCCCCTAATTTGAGGAAGGACATTCTTGCTATTGAGGGAGTGTAGCGTAGGTTTACAAGGTTAATTCCGTGGATGGCGGGACTGTCATATGCTGAGAGAATGGAGTGGCTGGGCTTGTATACTCTGGAGTTTAGAAGGATGAGAGGGTATCTTATTGAAACATATAAGATTATTAAGGGTTTGGACACGCTAGAGGCAGGAAACATGTTCCCGATGTCGGAGGACTCCAGAACCAGGGGCCACAGTTTAAGAATAAGGGCTGAGCCATTTAGAACGGAGACGAGGAAACACTTTTCTCACAGAGAGTTGTGAGTCTGTGGAATTCTCTGCCTCCGAGGGCGGTGGAGGCCGATGGTCTGGATACTTTCAAGAGAGGGCTAGATAGGGCTCTTAAAGATAGCGGAGTCAGGGGATATGAGAAGAAGGCAGGAACGGTGTACTGATTGGGGATGATCAGCCATAATTGCATTGAATGGCGGTGCTGGCTCGAAGGGATGAATGGTCTATTCCTGCACCTATTGTCTGTTGTATATTGTAAGATGCAAATCACCGGTTAGCCGCAAAAATAGGATGGCTAGGTTAGAGTTTACAGTTACAGATGAGACGAAGATCGACTTATATCAGAGTGATGGCAAGAGCAAAGTATGGAGGAGAGAAGGAACTGCCCAAGATCCAAAGCATACCGCCTCATCTGTGAAACACGGTGGTAGGGGTGTTATGGCCTGGGCATGTATGGCTGCTGAAGGAACTGGCTCACTTATCTTCATTGATGATACAACTGCTGATGGTAAAAGCATAATGAATTCTGAAGTGTATAGATACATCCTATCTGCTCCAGTTCAAACAAATGCCTCAAAACCCAATGGCCGGCGGTTCATTCTACAGCAAGACAATGATCCCAAACATACTGCTAAAGCAACAAAGGAGTTTTTCAAAGCTAAAAAATGGTATATTCTTGAGTGACCAAGTCAATCACCCGATCTGAACCCAATTGAGCATGCCTTTTATATGCTGAAGAGAAAACTGAAGGGGACTAGCCGCCAAAACAAGCATAAGCTAAAGATGGCTGCAGAGCATCACCAGCGAAGTCCATGAATCGCAGACTTCAAGCAGTCATTGCATGCAAAGGATATGCAACAAAATACTAAACATGACTACTTTCATTTCCATGACATTGCTGTATCCCAAACATTATGGTGCCCTGAATTGGAAGGACTATGTATAAACACAGCTGTAATCTCTATATGGTGAAACCAAAATGTATAGAAATGGCCTTTATTAAGATCTGACAATGTGCACTTTAACCACATGTGAGTTTTTCTATTACAAATCTCAAATTGAGGAGCACAGAGGCAAATAAATAAATGACGGGTCTTTGTCCCAAACATTATGGAGGGCTCTGTAGATTGAAGGTGCAGGGGAAAAGATTTAACAGGAATGCGAGGTGTAACTTTTTCACACAAAGGGTGGTGGGTGTAAGGAACAAGCTGCCAGAGGAGGTAGTTGTGGCAGGGACTATTGCAACTTTTAAGAAACAGTTAGACTGTTTCATGGATAAAACAGGTTTGGAGGGATATGGACCAATCACAGGCACGACTAGCTGGGACATGTTGGCTGGTGTGGGCAAGTTGGGCTAAAGGGCCAATTTCCACACTGTATCACTCTATGACTATAATTTCAAGAAAACTCCAATGCTGGAGAAAATTAAAGTCGGGACTGGCCGGTATGTTATTGTCAATGTTTGCCTTCATCACTTTGTTGATACTTGAGAGTAGACTGATTGGACAATCATTATCTTTCTCATGAATGGAACATATCTTAACAATTTTCTCACTGTTATGTTGATATCAACATTATAACTGCAATGAATCAGGTTGGCCAAAGGGCCAGCTAGCTCTGGAATAAAGGCCTTCAGTTGGACAACTGGGATTTTGTATAGTCCTGCACCTTTTCCTGTAATCATTGCCTCCAGCATTCTCCATGGAGTGAATCTAATTAGCTGGAAACTGGTTCTTATGTAGACGCAAGAACTGCAGATTCTGGAATCTGGAGCAAAAAAAGGCAAACTTGTGAGGAGCACGAGGTCAGGCGGCATCATTGGAGAAAAAGCGACAGTCGAAGTTTTGGATTTGGACTGAAAAAGTGGAGGGGAATTGGCTCCTAGCTGTGGGGATCTTCTCATTGACCAACGTTGATTCAATGGTTTGACGTAAATAGCAGATTAAGGAGAATGTCAAGGGATGAGGTTAGAATTGCAATGGTGTACATTTCTGCTGGTGATGATCATGATGAATGGAATAGAATGGAATACTTTTTTGTCGCATGTGACTAGGCACAGTGAAATTCTTTGCTTGCACACCCAATGTATACAATTGACCCACAGCATGTCCAGTTTTGAGCAGCCAGGTCTGCCCTATGACTAATCTATTTAAAACATTTGTAATGTTAGACAACATAATAGAGGATGTCCTTCATGTAAAGTAAGACCTCGGCTCTATGAGGATTTGCAAGATCACCTCATGATATCGATACTCTCATAAACATATGCATCTACCACAAGTATATCATATTCTGTTTGGAATTAATTGGAAATTTGGGATTTAGTTCAGTTCAGTTTTATTTGTCATATGTAGGTTGACACAGGGTCAACGGTACAATGAAATGTGTTTGACAAGACAACGGGTCACCTGAACAATGATATTACAAGGATAAAATTAAGATAAAAAAGATAAGATAAAAGTGACATTGGTGGGTAAAAGACAATAATAAATAAAATAATCAACATATATGATGTGTTTATGAGTTCAGAAGCCTGATGGCATGATGATAAAAAACTGTTCTTAAGTCTGGTGGTGCGTGCAGCCATGCTCCTGTATCGTCTGCCTGACAGTAACAAGGAGAACAGTCTGCGTGCTGGGTGGCTGTGGTCCTTGATGATGCTGTGTGCCTTTCGCAGGCACCGCCTGTGGAAAATGTCCTGAATGGCCGGGAGACAGTTGCCAGTGATGTGCTGTGCCGCCTTCACCACTGTCTGTAGTGATTTGCGGCTGTGGGCAGAACAGTTCCCGTACCAGACTGTGATGCAGCCCGTCAGCAGACTCTCGATGGTGCAACTGTAGACGTTTGTGAGGATGCTGGCGTTCATGCCAAACTTCCTCAGTCTGAATCCAGTGATCCACATCTACTTTCCACTCAGCAGTAATGTTATTTAGATTCTCAGTTATTTGTAGTTTTAATGCAAATTGAACAAGAGCTATTTTTGTCAGAGAAGCGACCGTTAGATTCAGAAATTTGTAAAATCCTGACTGGAACCCAAGATAAAACTCGGTTGGTGACAATGTTGGTTGTGCACCATGAGTGAATCATGGAGACACAAACAACAGCAGATGCCTGAATTTTCAGCAGATCGCAAAATGCTGGAGGAACTCAGCAGTTCAGGCAGCATCTGAACAGATAGAATGGACAGACATTTTGGGTCAGGACCCCTTTTCAGAACCCTTCTGTGAAACATAGATTGAATTGACCAACTTACTGACTAGCAGTTACAATAGTAACTGGTGAAGCCAACCTTGGGGCCAACCTTTTCCAGCACATTCCGCTGACATGCATTTCATTTTTGTCATTCCTGGTAGTGTTACCAAATCCAACAGGTAAACCATGTGCTGAAAGCTGCTGTCTATTGCCGAGTTCTGTTCCTGAACCCTGTTTATTCTGATTAATACATTTTTATCCACAATGGCACAGCTGGTAGAGCCACTGTATCACAATGCCAAAGACCCGGATTCAATGCTGTCATCGAGCGCTGCATATTTAAATTGCTCCTGGTGTATAGGGAGTGAATATAAAAGTGGGATTACATATAACTAATGTGAACGTCTGATCGATGGCCGCATGGTCTTGGTGGACCGAAGGGCCTGTTTCCATGCAGTATCTTTCAATCAAACAAAATTCTGATAGACAATGTTTTGATAGTAAATGCCACACCATGTATAGAAAATAACTTCCACTGTATCTTTATTGAATCCTCAAAACGAGCCTTCTTTGTTATCCCCTTGATTTCCAGGAAAGAATAATATAATTTTGTGAACCTTTGATTTTCATTGCAGCTCCTGACATTCTGTGGCTCATCAGCCATGAACATGGGATGTGTGTACTTTCAGTAATTTCAGAGTTTGGGGAATTGCAGTGTTCTCAAGGACCAGGACCAAGTCCACTCCTTTAATTAATCCCATTTTGGACCAGAGTTTACAGATCACAATTTCCAAATCAGCAGAAAACATTAAAAACTTGGAACCAAAGCAATTATAAGGATAGCAATATATTTTAAGATGTTAGGTACACAAAAATGCTGGAGAAACTCAGCGGGTGCAGCAGCATCTATGGAGCGAAGGAAATTTCCTTCGCTCCATAGATGCTGCTGCACCCGCTGAGTTTCTCCAGCATTTTTGTGTACCTTCGATTTTCCAGCATCTGCAGTTCCTTCTTTAATATTTTAAGATGTTGTTTGACTGTTCAGATATGTGGCAGAAAAAAATGCAAACTTACTTCACTTGGGAATAATGAAGAGAGGCATTTACTGAGGGTAGAATTCTAAAAGGGATGCAGCTTACATTAATCAGATTTTATTCTGTCTTCATTTCAACTGCTCCCGGACTCCTCCACTTATGTAAACACTAGTTGACAGAAGACAGGATAGTGGAGATAGTAAACAGAAATCTTATTTTGTTGTTAAAATGTGGTGCATGTATACTTAAAACCATTACAATTGTTGATAGTTTGATATTGGCCGACTGGGACGCTTGCCTGTAAGATCATGTGCGAATCATTCTGAGATGCCACTAAATTAGGCTTCATTAAACGTGAAGCAAACCAAAGGTCTACAGCCATGTGCCAACTCAAAGACCTTGCAAAGAAAACTCAATTTAGTCAGTACCTCAGGGAACTTGATGATTCCTAACAAAATAGAACCACAGTGCCTGGTCTGTCTATTGTAATTAGTTCCTGTGAAGAGACTCTTAGCTTTGCCACAAGAAATCAGAGATTGTTTTCTGTAAACTACCAGGAGATACAAGACCTAATTTGGCATAAACACAAAGCATTTCTAGAAATGTTATCATGTCTCAACAGGTGAAAGAAACAGATCTATCGGCATCTGAGGTAAACAAAATCTTATGGCCCAAGAAAATAAAGTGGGTGAAAAGAATGCAGGAGAGAAAGCAAATTGCCAATAAATCGTAACATATACAATTTCTTCTGCACATGACCATCTATGGCACAAACATCATTTCGCTAAGATCCAAGAAAAGTTGATCAAGACGAGAAAGGCTCACAATGGAAAAAATACTTCAAATACCAAGGTGGAAAGGGTAGAGAAGATTTATGAGGATGTTGCCAGGACTAGAGAGTCTGACCAAGAGGGGGAGGTTGAGTAGGCTGTGGCTCTGTTCCTTGGAGTGCAGGACGATGAGGGGCGATCCTCTAGTGGTGTGATCCTCTAGTGGTGTATAAAATCATGAGAGGAATAGATCAGGTAGATGCACAGTCTCTTGCTCAGAGTAGGTAAATCGAGGACCATAGGTGTACGGTGAAGGGGAAAAGATTTAATAGGAATCTGAGGGGTAACATTTTCACACAAAGGATGGTGGGTGTATGGAACAAGCTGCCAGAGGAGTTATTATCCCAACGATTAAGAAACATGGATTAGCCCAACGTTTAAGAAACAGTTAGACAGGTACATGGATAGGACTGGTTTGGAGGGATATGGGCCAAACGCAGGTAGGTATGGTTAGTGTAGCTGCGTGACCAGCCGGTGTGCCGAGTTGGACCGAAGGGCCAGTTTCCACACTGTATCACTCTTTGACTATATTCTCATTCAAAATCTGTACTTTATACACATGGATTCCTCCTTTTCACAGCATACTGTCCACAAATCTATGGTTTCCCAGCCTGGCATGTGATTGAAAATGTAATTAAAAGGGTAAACAAAAGCAGGATTAATCTGCCGGCAAAATGTAAATCTCTCAGTCGGCCAGAGCCCATGCAATCTCCCGGTTGCTAAACACTTTAACTCCCCATTCCATTCCCAATTTTGTGTCTATCTTCAGCAAACTAAATAACTTTTATTCAAGCGACTCAAACTGTAGTTTTAAAATGGTAATAAAATGACACTGATAGGAAAATATATCTGATATGTACTTTAAATAAGCCGAGACAAACCAAATTGAAGTCCATGGACTTTTCTAAAAAAACTGCAGAATGACATTAGCTATTTTAAATGTTCCACTACCTCTGTCCCATTTTACTAATGTTTATTAATACTGAATTGTGCTCAATTATATATTATCCATTAACTAAAATGTACCTGCATTAACTGTACTATTGACTTTGAAAACAACAACCAGTTGTATATCTCCTTGTCCTATTTGTTCTTAGAGTTCAATTAACACACCCAAATCTTATTCACCCAAATGCGTACATTTAATGCACCACCTCTCTTCGTCTTTAATTGTCTTTACTATGAAAGTTTTGCTTTACTTATTATTACATGCTTGTATTTTTTATGTTTCGCATTAAATCCTTATTTAAATTGTTATGGTGCTGCTTACCTCTTTGCAAAAACAAATTGACAGGAAGTTATAATCAAATTAAGTCACACATGAAACTTGCTGGTATTAATACATTGTTAGCAACAAATTGTGGCTTTCACACCACTAAGATATCATCAGCATTTTAGAAACGGCGTCCATCTATAGCTAATCAAGGGTCAACATTTCTGACAACAATGTATTTCTCATTTTCTGATAACCACATACAACTCTGCAGCACTCTTACGTCCACCCGAATTCTATTACGCTAGTTTTCACGTGATGAGCATGGCATTGTAATTCTGTTGATTCTAAAGGGACAATGCTTGCAGGTTAACGTACAAATCCACACACAGAAAGTATTTTAAAGGTAATTTATTTTAAGGTGCATTGGCTAACTTATCTTGGCACAGTGCGTCCTATTCAGAAAAGGAGACATCTGCATCAGATAATCTAATTTTAATGGAGACACAAGGAAATGCAGATCTGGAATCTTGCATAGACCACAAATGGCTGAAGCGGGTCTTTATATATCCCCAGAATGATCAAAACACTTACTGTATAAAAACATTGAAATGTAGACACAATAGCTGAACTCATAAAAGCAAAAATAATGGGTGGGGTGGCAGTGAATTGAAAACTGGTAAAATAAGGACCATCTTTGGTATTAAATTTAGTCAATAATTAATTAACAAATATAGGAGGGTTTATTATTAGCTATCTTACCATTTTCCAAAATATTATACAAGGATATTTTTTTCCATGTACATGTATTTTAAGTTGCCTTGAGATTACAAAAACAGGTGAAGAGTAGGTTCAGTTTACATGTGAAGAGCAAAAGCATTAATGCCCACTAATTCATTGCACTGAAATAGAATTGCTAAAATAGCCTTTGCGTATTCTCTGGTCAAATGCACCTATAAAGTCATTTGCAGATTTAACCAAAATAATAAAGATAAGACCACATATTGCAAGAAGCTGATCATGATCTCGAGATGCAGTCTCCCGATAAGTATTTATGTTGTTGCAACACAGATGCTTTTTTTTAATACTTTTATTCAAAACATAATACGTTGAGCTGAAGCCATTAAGATGTTGAATCACTGAAGCTATCACACATCACAAATTTTAAAATAAGATTATTTTGATTACAATCTCAATGATCATTTGTTGACAAAATTAGCACATAGAATAAAATGTCAAACACCTAGGAAACTTATGGTTCATTACTTAAAAATAAGATGATTTTAAAAAAATTGATTTAGTCGGTAAAATTTGCAATATAGTTTTACCATAAGTGTCTTCTGTAATTTTACTTCGGAGTCACGTGAGTGACGACGTGAAGAGCCCACCAGCCCGCATGCGCGTCATTACGTCCAACGCATGGCGCACGACTGGCTGGCAGGCGCGTCGCTCCTCCAGCGGTAAGTTTCAAACCCTGCAGGTAGGTTTTCAAACTTATTTTCAGGTTGTGCTTTTTACTTGCAGGAAGCTCTTTTACAGAGTTCCTGCTGGATGACATTCCGGGGTTGAAATCCTGACGAGCCGCGGGGAAACCCGGCTACGGAGACAGCGGAGAATCCCGGCTCCGCGGGGAGACCCGGCTCGTCGGGGCACCTGGCTCGGGGAAACCCAGCTATGGAGACCGCGGGGAATCCTGGCTCCGCGGGAGTGCGGACAGTCGACGCGGTCGGGTTCGCTACCCAAGTCGCTGACAGTGCGGTCAGCGACTCCAGACTTCGGTGTGCAGCCGAACGGAGTCTGAGAGGCCTGGACCGGGACAAGTCAGGCCAGGAGGGTTCCTCTCCATGGGTACGTCCTCGGACATTTACCCAGGTGGAGCATGGATGCGTCCGCAGGGCGTTCATCCCACTGAGGTGATGCTCCATCCTGATATGGTCCGTGGAACGGGGCCGTATCAGCGCAGGTCTCGTCGGGGACCTGCAGCAGCACCTGTTTCAGGGCTGCATACAAATCTCCCTCTCTGTGGAGGGGAGTGCGAGGGGTCAGTGTGTGACTGACTCCAAACTCGGAAGTATGTCTGTGAAACATACTGGAGTACATGCGTGAGGTTCAAGATCTGTCATGGCATCAAGGGTTGCGATATCCTCGCAGAGGAGCCGCTGCAGGAAGAGTTGGCTTCCAGCCTATGGCAGAAAACCCGGGGGGGGCAGAGTTTCCCCTCACATTACAAGTTTGGTAAGCATCAGTGACCTCACGTCACATCATTACAGGAACATACACCTGTAAATTGTGCATTCCTGAAAGTGTCGGCAGTGAGCAGCGCTATCTGGGGAGACTATGGATGGCGAGGCCAGCAATGTCCAGCCACCGAATCTTCTCCTTGGAGAAGAACTAGCCAAACAGGTGAAAAACCTGGATGAGGAAGCAAAGCTGTCAGACTAATCAAGGTACCAACGACGAGCAAAGCTTCACCTTTTCGGCGACAAACACCCCTACGCCTCCATCGGCAGTAAGCGGTTCACTGAAGCTGGTGGCAGCTTGAAAGCTGATTCTCTGGGCAGAGGTCTTCAGGCCTAGGCCCAAGCCGGCCCTCATGGAAAATGTGCAATCCACGCACCCCAGCAGTCCTACCCTCCAAATCAAGGACGGGAATAAGAACCCACATCAGGGGCCTTTGGGCTTACCGTAAGACCACCGGTAACCATGCAGGTACGTGGGTCTGGTTCTTTCCGACACATGGGTTGTGTGGATCGGTTACAAGTTGGTGAGATTACACTTGGTTTGAATGAAAGGCGTTGGATAACATCAGATTCGTTTATACTGCACAGTATACAAGGTTTCCAAATTGAATTCAATTCATTGCCACCCACACAGCATACGCCAAACCGGACATTGTCCATTCACAACAGGAAGGTTTGGATGTACAAGCTGAAATTCAAAAGTTATATACAAAAAAGGGTAATTGAGAAGTTGAGTCATGAACCTCACCAATTTGTTTCTAATATTTTGACTCGACTTAACTCGTTTTGTGCAGTATAGACATTTCAAAATGGAAAACTTTGTTACTGCCAAACAACTGGTTTCCATAGGATGTTATATGGTATGCATCGATCTCAAAGATGCATACTATTTCGGTACCCTTTCGCTGGGATCACCGGAGATATTAGAAATTTAGCTGGATGGGGCAACTGTATCAGTTTAAAGCATTGCCTAATGGGTTAACTTCAGCCCAGATTATTTACCAAATTATTGAAGCCAGTACTTGGGCTATTTCGAGCTCAAAATCATATTGTTATGGCATACTTGGATAATATCCTAATCATAAGGAAAACCCCAGAGTTGGCTAAATTAGCTGTTTCAGCCACTAAACTCAAGTTTGAGAGATTGGGGTTCTCATCCATCCGGTTAAATCAAAGTTGATACCATCTAGAATTATTGAGTATTTGGGATTTACCATTAACTCTATTTCACATGTCTGTGACTCTGCCTTGGGGCAAGAGATTAGAATTAATAGATGCCTGTAACAATCTCATTGTTATGGAGCAACCTTCTATTCGACAATTAGCCAGTGTAATTGGCAAATTTGTGGCTGCTTTCCAGCTGCACAGCTTGGGCCTTTGCATTATCAGAATGTGCAAAGGAGCAAGCATTAATATACCATGCAGGTCTCTTTAATCAGACCTATGCGATTGCCAGCTGAAGCCATTTCTGAGTTTCAGTGGTGGATGACCAATATTGCATTGCTCCAGTAACATTTTGGTCAGCAAATCTTCAGTTAAATTACAATCTGATGCTAGTGCTCAAGGTTGGGGTGCTACCAATACCATCTCTAGCTGCAGTGGCAGATGGAATATGCATGAGTCATCAAGCTTTCAGTTACATGGTATCAACTATTTAGAGGTGCTGGGAGCACTCTATGGGTGAAGGCTTATGGTGGGAATATGCATCATCTGCATGTTCAACTACAGATTGACAACACTACAGCGGTGGCATATATTAATCACATGGGTGGAATCAAGTCAGTGTCTTGGGATAAACTGGCTAACCTTATTTGGCACTGGTGTTTTGCAAGAAACATTTGGGTTTCAGCTACCTACTTACCAGGTAGGTTTAACATGGTGGCGGACACCAGGTCACGGAAATTTAATGACAACATAGAATGGATGTTGGATCATACGGCGTTTAACGACAGTGTCGCTCGGTATGGAACACCGGATATCGATTTGTTTGCATCTCGACTCAGTCACCAGTTACCAAAGTATGCTGCATGGGAACCAAACCCAGGGGCAGTAGCGGTAGATGCATTCTCGCTACACTGAGGAGGAAGGTTCGTTTATACATTCCCTCCATTTTGCCTCATCAGTCGGTGTTGGCTAAGATCCAGCAAGACTCCGCCTCAGGCATTTTTGGTAGTGCCTGACTGGCCCACACAGCCATGGTTCCCACTCATATTGGGAATAATAACAGAGCCTTTTATGGCTGTTCCCAAACGCAGAAATCTGCTGGTTCACCCCGTGACTGGGGAGGACCATCCTCTGCATGATTGAATTAAATTGTTGATTGCAGACTCTGAGAAGACCTTACCTGGGGCTCGGGCTGTCAGATCGTACGATGGA
>JAXLNO010001786.1:0-15926 GCA_038087875.1 Malacoraja senta | reverse complement strand
TTTAGCCCTTTGGCTAACAGATGGTGCATGGACCATTTCTTATATTCAACTATCCTCCTGCAGTGTGTATATCATTACTCTATGGACCTCTACAAAAAGAGAAATTATAGACATTTCTAGATGTAACCGACGGGTGGCGCTGTGAGCCGGCAGCCTCGCCTGCAGCTGTTCATCCTTTCCACTTTTTTTTTGTTTTTAGTATGTCTAATAAGTGTGTTTCAGTGTGTTTAAGTGTGTTTTAGTGTGGGGGGGGGGGTGGGTGGGGAATTGGGGGAAACTGTTTTTTAGTCACTACCCTCGGTGGAATGCGACTTTTCTCCTAGTTGCATTTCGCCCTCCCTCGCGGCCTAACAGCTTGAATTGGTGCGGCCTTTCCCAGAGTCGGTTCCAGAGCTTCAGCAGCGGGCGCAGCACGGACTTTGCCGGGGGTCGCTAGAAGAAGTGCTCCGATTGCTGGCCCGCAGACTACGACATCCTGAAGCCGCGGTTAGCGGAGCTTCTAGCCACAGACGCGGTGTGGACTTTAAGAGCTCTGACCGTCGGCCTGCGACCTATAACATTGTGAAGCCCCGGTCTCAGGTAGGAAGCGGCCGATTCGGGACCTCCAAACCGCAGAGTGCCCGTTCGTCCCGACGTCGGAGTTTCGAGCATCCCGACGAGAGGGCCTGTACATCGGGCCATCTGTAGCGGTGATTGTGGATGGTTCATGGCCCCCCCCACGGATGAACAAAGGAGGAGGACTGACAAAGTTATTGCCTTCCACCACAGTGAAGAATGTTGATTCCGCTGTGGTGGATGTTCATGTTATATTCTATTGTGTATTGTGCTCTTTTTGTTTGTATGGCTGCATGGTAAGTCTAATTCCACCGTACCATAATTGGTGCATGTGGCAATAAATGTGAACTTGAACTTGAACTGTTTTTTATGCTTAGATTATCAATTTTCAAGATTTGCATTAAACATTAAAGCAGAAATGATCCCAAACACTAATCAAAGGAACTACAATAACTAAAGAAAATGAAATCCAGCTAATTATCTGGATAATAATGCGAAAGCTCTGCAGGAGAAAGAAGGACTTCATTTTAATCTGCTTTGACACCGTTTTTGTCTCCAGTTCCCTTTTAGCCTTTGTCACTCACCCCACCCATCAAACCCACCTCACCTGTATTCACCTATCACTTAGTCATAGAGTCACAGAGTCCTAGAGTGATACAGTGTGGAAACAGGCCCTTCGGCCCAACTTGCCCACATCGGCAAACATGTCCCAGCTACACTAGTCCTATCTGCCCACATTTGGTCCATATCCCTCCAAACCTGTCCTATCCATGTCCTATCCTTCCCAGACCTGGTCCAGCCTCTACCTCTTTTCCACTACTCATTATTCTGAACGAGGGTGCTGGAAAAATATTCTGACTATTTACCCTCTCTAGGCTTCTCATCAATGTTTATACTTCTATCAGGTGTCCCCTGAACCTCTGGACTTCCAGAGACATTTTCTGTGATAAACACCTGTCATGGATAGTACCCCCTCTTCCTCTTCTTTTCCTCTTCGTTTTTTTAAGATGCTGCACGGAAACTGGCCCTTTGGCCAGTGAGACTATGCTGACCATTGATCACCCGTTTACACTGGTTCTATGTTATCCCACTTTCTCATCGACTCCCTACACACTCGGGGTGATTAACGGAGGCCAATTAACCTGCAAGCCCACATGTCTATGGGAAGTTGGAGGAAACCAGAGCATCCGGAGGAAACCCACACTGTCACAGGGAGAAAGTGCAAAAACCACGTCAATAGCATTTTCAGGTCAGGATTGATCCCGAATTTCTGGTGTTGTGATGCACCGGCTCAAATAGTTGCGCCGCTGAGCTCTCCATATTTACCTCTTCTCCAAGCCGGCTATTCTAGATCTCCGGATCTTCCTCTTCCTCCTCTTTTCCATGTTGAAGACTTGGAGTGGTGGGGATTATAAAGGGGATTTAAATACTGCCTCAAAAAGGCAGCCAGTATCGTCAAGAATCCATACCACCCCAGCCATGCTGTCAATTTGCTAATTCATTGGGAAGAAGCCACAGGAACCGAAAAGCTATGACCACCAGGTTCTGGAAACCTGGCTCTTGAACACCATGCAACACTAAACTCAGCATCCATGATCTTCTGCGGACTGCAGATTTTGTTGCACTACGGACTTCAGGTTTTGCACTATTATGGTTACAAAATATTATAGTTATTAATTCATTGTAGTATTGATTATTGCATATTATCTGTGTTATTGCATTAATGGGTCTGTAAATCTGCAGCAAGTAAGAATTTCATTATTCCATTGCCAGTACATTTGACAATTAACACTCTTGACTCCTAACTTGACTCTTGACACGTGACTCGACCTTTCTGATGAAATTGAACACTGTTCTACAAACAAAAAATCAAATAGTTGGTTTGCAATTCAACAATCCTTTGGAAAGGATGATGAGTCTTGCGGCCATTTTATCCCTATTAATCTGCTATCTCACTGGTGTTATAAAGGTCCAGTAATTAAAGTAAGCACTGCTTACATCAGACATCACAGACCTCATGAAACTTGATAAAACTCAAAGTCTGCTTCAGCTGCAACTAATATCTTGTCTTCTGTGGAGAAAATCAATACCAAAAATGATAGGTTGATTTACTTCAATCAAATCTGTTCAGAACTAAATGACTAAATTGACATTTCAGTCATTAAAATTAATGTATAAGAGCTTGGTTAATAATGCAGGAAAGTTTGCTTCATTTTTTTTTAGAGATACAGCATGGAAACAGCCCACCGGGTCTACGCTGACCATCGATTCCTCGTTCATACTAGTTCCATGTTATCCCACATTCTCACCCACTTCCTGCACACTAGGGGCAATTTACAGAAGGCAATTAACCTATAAACCCACATGCATTTGGGATGTTGGAGGAAAGTGGAGCATATGGAGGAAGCTCACAAGGTCATAGGGAGAACGTGCAAAATCCACACAAACAGTGCCCGAGGTAAGGATTGAACCCAGGTCTCTGGCGTGGTGAGGCAGCTGTTCAACAGCTGATAGAAAATTATTGATAGAAAATTGACAGCAATTGTGAATGCAAACATTCTCCACACCTACTAACATTGTTAGATAATAAATCTTACGTTCATTGATATACCATGACTTTTATCGAAATAGACAAATCGTTTTATTAGAAATTGGTTTATTCTGTGCATGAGTATTTGAAACATTAACTGTCTGCAGTGATTTCTCAGTATATTTTTAGAATATCACGAACTAGACCTGATCAATTTTTCCTCAACAAATCTGTGATGGTGAGTGGTGCTCTAACAATGCTGAATAGTATAGGAACAGGCTGTGCCGAACAAATTGACAAGATAAACTAATCTCATCTGCTTGCATGTGATCCATACCCTTCCATTCCCTGCATATCATTGTATCAATCCAAATTCCTCTTAAGCACCGCTATAGTATCTGCCTCCACTGCCACCTCTACCAGTACCTTTCGATTACCCACCACTCTCTGTAAAAACTTACCACAGCCATCTCCTTTAAACTTTGCCCCTCTTCTCTTAAAACTATGCCACCCTGGTAAAAAAAGAGTCTGTCTGTCTGCCTTATCTATGCCACTCATGATTTTATATACTTGTCAGGCCTCCCTTCAACTTTAAAAATCCTATTGAAATTTTGGGGAGATGGAAGAAAGAAGAGAAGATTTATAATTCTAGCATTGTATGCCATTTATCACAATTACCTACCTGGTTCTTATTATGTTATTGGGTTCAGTGAACTAAAAAGGCAATGTGGCACTGATTATATTTTGACATAGTTTTACGCTGGCAGATTTGGACAGGCAATTAAGATTGCTCTAATTTCTAGTGACCATGGTTCAGTGGTAATGCCTCACCTTAGAGCAAGGCCTTAGATCCATTGAGGAGACTCGAGTACCCAGTACAGTGGTGACAGACCTTTACAGTGTCTTACCTAGGATGAGCGGTAAACACTGCAGACCCATCAGCCTCAGGAAGATGAATAAGATCCACCTAATTCAAAAAGAGTGCAAGAGTGTGAGGAGCTGGAAGTTGGTCAAAAGTTATCCCTCTCCCAAATAACCTTCTTCCCGATGGTATCAGGGGATGATAAGGTGGGCCTTTGATGACATTAGCTGCCTCATGAGGCAGCGCTTCCTGTAGATCCCTTCGATGGTGGGGAGGTCAGTACCACCAATATCCACGACTTTTTGAAAAGGGCTACAAAAATGCAAGTTCTCTTTTTGCTAATATTCTCACAGAGGAAAAAGTCTCCATAGTTTAAATAGCTCGAAGGAACAGTTTGCAAAATAAAAATGATATTGTTAACGCACAAAAGAGGAGGTCACGTGATAATATAGACCAAGATGAAAGTGATTTCTGACCACCACAAAGATTGAAAATGTTGTTAACAGCTGAAAATAAGTTCCTTTTTGATGCAATATAAATATATAACAACCCATCATTTAAAATATGTAGGAAACATTGCAATTATTAACATTTACACCCCAATCCAAAATATTAGTAAAAGTCTTAAAATTATTGTCTGGACATTCACCATATTATTCTTTATTAAACATTAATTCACTGTCTTGTAAAATTTGATCCATTTCCTTCACTGAACAACAAAAAGGGAGACACAAGGAACTGCAGATGGCTGGAATTTTGCATATAACACAACATTCTGCAGTAACTCAGCGGATCAATCAGCATCTCTGGAGGACATTTTGTGGTGGGACCCTTTTTCAGACTGATTGGAGTAGGGGGGGGGGACTGGAAAAAAGGGGTGGGGCACAGGCAAAGTCTGGCAAGTGATAGTTGAATACAGGCCGGGGGGGGGGGGGGGGGTGATTGGCAGATGGGTGGACAAAGGCTATAGATGACAAAGAGACAAAAGGATGTCATGTACAGAGAGAAGAAGCCTGAAATGGAAGGGACGGGGCAGAGAACAACATCCTGAAGCTACCAACCAGTGATGTATTTCTAAGTACAACTTTTACTCTGGGCTCCTGACACATGAAAAGAAGGAATTGAGCTAAGTGAAGTGGGAAAAGGTTAGAAGCTGAGGTGATTTGGAAATTACTGAAAGTGGATGTCAGAGCTGAAGGCATCATGTTTATTTCCTTTGAGTTTACACTTCAATAAACCTTGGCAAACTGATGCCAAAATGTTGGCAAACTGATTTAGTGCTTGACTGAAGGAGTCCACTGTAATTTCAAATGTAATTTTCTTTTCATTAACTGACAGTCAACCTCAAGGAATTATCAGTTTCGGCCCGAAACATTGCCTATTTCCTTCGCTCCATAGATGCTGCTGCACCCGCTGAGCTTCTCCAGCACTTTTGTCTACCTTCAATGAATTATCATATTCTTGATCTGTTAACCAATCTCAAATACTTTGGCGGAACACTAAACATTTCTGCAAGTTTGGTTTATTCAGCTTTGAAAAGGTGAATATAAAGAACTTGCGTTTATATAACACCTTTAGAGCCTTTTTCAGAATGTGCCAAAAACTTTATGAGACTTATGAAATGTGGTCATTATTGCAAAAACAGGTAACTTGGAAACTAATGAAAATAAAATAACAAAAATTTGAAGACGCTGGAAATTCGAAATGATGACAGAAAATGCTCGAAGCACTCAGTAGGTCTTTTTGTCCATTTGAAGGTAGCCCCCTTAGCATCAATCTTTACTGGATATTACAAAAGCTACTGATGCCCCATTGCCTTTGTTAAACTCACAATGCCTTGCTAATCTTATTTGATCCATTTTGGGCTATTTGATCAATTTTAGCTCATTTTATCCATTTTTTACTGTTTCAAAGCCTTGCCCTTTTATCATTGTTGCTTTTGATTTTGGCCGTTCCTAAACCTAGAAAATGTTTCCTCTAATCAGCTGGAGAATGTAGATTTTGTAGATTTTTTTGTGGAACTGAATATCCAAGGGTATTCCTCCTATCGAAAAGACAGACAGGTCAGATTCAGATTCAACTTTATTGTCATTGTGCAGTGTACAGTACAGAGACAAACCCCTCTGCCCACCTTGATACAGAAATCAAGGTGGGTAGAGGGGGTGGGGTAGCTCTGTTGGTGAGGAATGAAATTCAGTCCCTTGCAAGGGGTGACATTGAAACAGGAGATGTGGAGTCAGTATGGATAGAACTAAGGAATTGTAAGGGTAAAAATACCCTAATGGGACTTATCTCCAGGCCCCCAAACAGTAGCCTGGACATAGGGTGCAAGTTGAATCAGGAGTTAAAATTGGCATGTAGCAAAGGTAATGCTGTGGTTGTTATGGGAGATTTCAACATGCAGGTAGACTGGGAAAATCAGGTTGGCACTGGACCCAAGAAAGGGACTCTGTAGAGTGCCTTTGTGATGGATTCTTAGAGCAGCTTGTATTGGACCCTACCAGGGAGAAGGCAATTCTGGATTTAGTGTTATGTAATGAACCGGATTTGATAAAGGAACTTGAGGTTAATGAGCCATTAGGAGGTAGTGACCATAATGTGGTCGGGTTTAATCTACAATTTGAGAGGGAGAAGGGTAGATCGGAGGTGTCAGTGTTATAGTTAAATAAAGGGGACTATGGGGCCATGAGGGAGGAGCTGGCCAAAATTGACTGGAAAAATACCCTAGCAGGGATTACAGTGGAACAACAATGGCAGGTATTTCTAGGAATAATACAGAAGGTGCAGGATTAGTTCATTCCTAGGAGGAAGAAAGATTCCAAGGGGAGTAAGGGGCGACCGTGTCTGACAAGGGACGTCAGGGACAATATAAAAATAAAAGAGAAGAAGTACAACGTAGCAAAGATGAGCGGGAAGCAAGAGGATTGGGTAATGTTTAAAGAGCAACAAAAGATAACTAAAATGACAATACGGAGAGAAAAGATGAGGTACGAAGGTAAGCTAGCCAAGAATATAAAGGGTAGTAACAGCTTCTTTAGGTATGAGAAGAGGAAAAAAATTAGTTAAGACCAAAGTTGGACCCTTGAATATCGAAAAAGGTGAATTTATTATGGGGAACAAGGAAATGGCAGATGAGTTGAACAGGTACTTTGGATCCGTCTTCACTAAGGAGGACACAAACAATCTTCCTGATATAGTAGTGCCCAGGGGATCTGGGGTGACGGAGGAACTGAAGGAAATCCACATTAGGCAGGAAATGTTGTAGGGTAGACTGATGGGACTGAAGGCTGATAAATCCCCAGGGCCTGATGGTCTACATCCCAGGGTACCTAAGGAAGGGGCTCTAGAAATCGTGAATGCATTGGTGATAATTTTCCAATGTTCTATAGACTCAGGAGCAGTTCCTGTGGATTGGAGGGTAGCTAAGAAAGGTGGGAGAGAGAAAACAGGGAATTATAGACCAGTTAGCCTGACATCAGTGGTGGGGAAGATGCTGGAGTCAATTATAAAAGATGAAATAGCCACACATTTGGATAGCAGTAACAGGATCAGTCTGAGTCAGCATGGATCTACGAAGGGAAAATCATGCTTGACTAATCTTCTGGGATTTTTTTGAAGATGTAACTAGGGAAATGGACAAGGGAGAGCCAGTGGATGTATTGTACCTGGACTTTCAGAAAGCTTGGTAAGGTCCCACATAGGAGATCAGTGGGCAAAATTAGGGCACATGTTATTGGGGGTAGAGTGCTGACATGGATAGAAAATTGTTTGGCAGACAGGAAACAAAGAGTAGGGATTAACGGGTCCCTTTCACAATGGCAGGCAGTGACTAGTGGGGTACCGCAAGGTTCGGTGCTGGGACAATATACATCAATTATTTGGATGAAGGGATTCAAAGTAACATTAGCAAATTTGCAGATGATACAAAGCTGGGTGGCAGTGTGAACTGTGAGGAGGATGCTATGAAAATGCAGGGTGACTTGGACAGGTTGGGGGAGTGGGCAGATGCATGGCAGATGAAGTTTAATGTCGATAAATGTGAGGTTACCACTTTGGTATCAAAAACAGGAAGGCAGATTACTATCTAAATGGCGTCAAGTTGGGAAAAAGGGAAGTGCAACAGGATCTGGGGATCCTTGTTCATCAGTCTATGAAAGCTTATTTGGGTGTACACCTCTCTAGGAAAAGTTAGTGAAAACCGTATGAAAAGGTTTCCATGCAGTATAACTCTATTATACCATTATTACCTGTGCAAATGTTGTGTTTTGATTAATGTGTTTCAATTTGAGGCCTAGTTCTTTTAGATATCTCATCGGAAACTCATTCTATCTGAATCAATGGAGCTCACATGAACCTCAAAATCGAAACCTTCCATACCTGTTTTAAGTTATTTTCTTTCATGTTATGTGTATAACTTAATCAACCTGACTGTACACTCTCTACCATTGCTATTGTCCTCCTTCCCCCACAATTTGATCATTCACCCTGCTGTCTTTAGCATGTGAGTAAATATTATAAACCTATGTAGAGTTTGCACATTCACCCTGTAACTAGCCTGCCATATTTTATTACATCTGGACCTCCCATTCTTCTGGTAGCTGGAAGGATTGTTCTTCATGGTTCAGCATGATTGTAATGGGCCAAAGGTTATCAGAAGCAATTAGAAATAATTATAATTCCATGAACATTTGAGCAATCAACAGAAATTCTACAAGGATGTATCTTAATACCTCCCCCAATGTTTATTCTCTATGTGCTGTGTTTCATCACAGCTATTTCATTGTTATGATTTGGTTGGAAAATTAATTAATTCATAATTTTATATAAAAATCTGCATGTATTCTTCCTCCTGATATTCGAACAAATTAATTTCCTGATTGATACTGAGGAACGTTAGATGCTTCTAATGTGAATAAAGAATAGATATTGTGAATAAAGAAATAGGGAGCAACCTTTCTGGAGATACAGTGTTAGATTTGAGTTAATACTAATAATTCTTCACGCATCAGATTCAAAGCTTGCTCATCTGTGCATTTACCTTTTCTATTTCACACAATAGATATCTGAATTGGTAGAAAAAGGAAAAAAATGGAAGATCAATTTTGAACTCTCATTATTTTTCTGTTTAATTTCAATGTCTCGGCTTCATACTTCACAGATGTAACATTGGTGACATTTTTATAATATATTGTAAGTTGCAGCTCATCTAAAGGATTTCTTCCCTTAGCCCAACTCACACTAAGCTCTGCTCTCCCACCGAAGCGACAGATTAAGATTGACATCTCATCAGCATTCCATCATATATAATGTTCTCATTCTAATCGGCTTGTCTTTCATGCTTTCTCCCCCTCTTTACCTCTATGACCCCCTCAGTAATTGCAAATTCTAGGCAATTATACAGTACATCTCCAATTCCATTTGTCACTCCACAAGCAGTCACACCCTCAACTGTCAAGGTCCTAAAGATCTTTAATACTTTCCCCATTCCACTTTCTGTCCATAAAACCTAATTATTTGACTAAACATAGAGTCTTAGAGTCATCGGGTGATAACGGAATGGAAACAGGCCATTTGCTTCAACTTGTCCATGCCAACCAATATGTCTGTCTGGGTTAGTCCCATGTGCCTGCATTTAGGCCATATGCTTTGAAATATTTCCTATCCATGGATCTGTTTGAATCAGTCTGCAGAAGGGTCCCACACCGAACCTTGCCTATCCATTCCCTTCAAAGATGGTGGCTGACATGCCCATTTATTCCAACACTTTGAGGTTCGCTCATAGACCTGTTTAAATGTCTTTTAAACACTGCAATGACACCCACTACAGCTTCCTCTGGCAGCTCATTCCATATACCCCACCACCCTCCATGTGCCAAAGGTGCCCTGCAGGACCTTTAAATCTTCCCCCTCTCATCTTAATCCTATTGGACACCCCTACCCTGGAAAAAAAAAACGGTGACTATTCACCTTATCTATGCCCATTGTGATTTTATAGACCTCTATAAGGTCACCCCTCACTCTCCTATGTTCCAGGGTAAAAAGCCTATCCATTTTTTCCCTATCTCAGTCATCTTTCCAGTTCAATCACATCCTTTTTTTTTGTCTTCTGTCATAGTGTTCCATGCATTGGTTATCAAATTATGTCCAATATCACTCATGTGATGCATGTCAGGATATTTTACCATGTTTAAGATGTAATGCAAATGCAACTGTCCTTAATGTGGCACTGCTCAGCATTCATCCTATCATAGGTGTTTAGTGAATATAATTTGCACCATTACAATTTAGTTAATATTGAAAATACAGTTGATCCAACTGTGAACATCATCCTCATTTTCTGAGGCAGTTCCTTTGGATTGAAGATGGCTTTAGGCCAATTAGTCAATTTTGGGTTTTGGCCAATTTTGAGACAAATTGGCCACATTGGGGCAGGAGGTGTTTGCAGGGCGTGTGAGAGGTGATTGATTCACACTTACATCATTAATTAGCCTTTTCCCAAGTTAGGACCAGTCCCTATCTCTTTCTGTAACTATTTAAAAGCTAATAGAATTTGCTCTAAATCCTGCCGATCATTGGGGAGGCTATAATACAACCCCATTAAGTTGAGCATCCACTTCTAATTCCAAGCAGCATGTGTGGAACAAAGGGATGGTCGACATTTCTTGACTCTTGACTTTTGATTCGGATCGAAAGACTCCATCAGGACAGATAGTGTAGCGGGAAAATGGCTCGTATAAATAGATGAGAGGGAACAGTGAGACATGTCTGCTCTCACCTCACTCACCCCAGTCAGAGCTTCCTTGCTCATCACCTTCCCTTGATTTGCACGTTCTCTCTGTGACTGCGTGGGTTTTCTCTGGGTGTTCCGGTTTCCTCCCACATTCCAAAGACGAGCAGGTTTGTAGGTTAGTTAGAGCCTGTAAATTGTTCCTAGAGTGTAGGATAGAACTAATATATGGGTGATCGCTGGTCGGTATGGACTCGGTGGACCGAATAACCTGTTTCCATGCTATTTTCTATTTTATAGACAATAGACAATAGACAATAGGTGCAGGAGTAGGCCATTCGGCCCTTCGAACTAGCACCGCCATGCAATGTGATCATGGCTGATCATCCACAATTAGTACCCCGTTCCTGCCTTCTCCCCATATCCCCTTGACTCTGCTATCTTTAAGAACTCTCTTGAAAGCATCCAGAGAATTGTCCTTCTGAGGCAGAGAATTCCACAGATTCACAACTCTCTGGGTGAAAACGTTTTTCCTCATCGTTCTAAAAGTTTTTCCTGATCGTTTCTATTTTCTATATCTCTAAACTAGATCCAGCATATCATAAGCCCTTTCTGACAGCTCCAATAGGATCCCACCACCACATCTTCCCTCTTCCCCATGTTCCATTTTCTGCAGGGACCTCTCCCTCCGTGAACCCTTGGTTAGCTCATCCCCTCCCTGTCCCCGGCACTTTTCCCTGCTGGAGCTGCAACAATTGTCACCTCACCTCTGATCTCACCACCATCCGAATCAAACGGTACTTTTTGCACCCTTTCCAATTAAATGGCATCCTCCGAAAAGCAAGGCAACCAGAATTGTACTCAATACTCTAAAAGTCACCCTACTGACATCTTGTACGGTTGTAACTTGATGTTCCAACTCCTGTACTCAATACCCTGACCAATAAAGGTAAATGTGCCATATGTCTTCTTCACTGTCCTGTCAGCCTGTGTTGCCAATTTCAGGGAACCGTGTACATGCATCGTTTGTTCTCTCTGCTGTACAACACACCCCAGGACACAACCACCCACAGTGTTAATTCCTGACATGCTGTTAGTAAAATGCAACATCTCACATTTATCTGAATTAAATTTCTACAGTGGGAGAGTGAGATAACCTGTCCAACCTTGATGCAGGGAGTTGATGCAAAGAATAAGGGTGGTGGGGTGTCAAATGGAATAGTCAAGGACGGAGTTAAAGGCAAAGAGAGTAAAGGGATAGCTAATTACCCCAGAATTAACGGGAAAGAAAGCTCACAAAGGGATAGGAGAGTATGGCCAAGTGTAATAGGGATCGATGAGAAAGGTGAGATGCGTAAGGAATTAAAAGTATTGTATATGAATGCGCAAAGTATAAGAAGTAAAGTAGATGAGCTTGAGGCTCAGTTAGAGGTTGATAGATATGACATTGTGGGGATTACTGAGACGTGGCTGCAGGAGGATCGGGCCTGGGAACAATATTCAGGGTTATACATCCTATAGAAAGGACAGGCAGGTGGGCAGAGGAGGGGGAGTAGCTCTGCTGGTGAGGGATGGAATTCAGTCCCTTGCGAGGGAAGACATAGGGACTGACGAGGTAGAGTCACTGTGGATTGAGTTGAGGAATTGTATAGGCAAGAAGACACTAATTGGTGCTATCTACAGACCCCCAAATAGTAGCCCGGATGTAGGGTATAAGTTGCAGCAGGAGTTAAAACTGGCATGTAACAAAGGTAATGCCACTGTGGTGATGGGAGATTTCAATATGCAGGTAGACTGGGAAAATCAGGTTGGTTCAGCACCCCAAGAAAGAGAGCTTGTAGAATGCCTCCGAGATGGATTCTTAGAGCAGCTTGTAATGGAGCCGACCAGAGAAAAGGCAATTCTGGATTTAGTGTTGTCCATTGATCCAGATATGATAAGAGAACTCGAGGTAAAGGAACCGCTTAGAGGTAGTGATCATAATATGATTAGTTTTAATCTGCAATTTGAGAAGGAGAAGGTTAAATCGGAAGTGTCAGTGATGCAGTTGAACAAAGGGGACTATGAAGGCATGAGAGAGGAGCTGGCTAAGGTAGACTGGAAAGGGATCCTAGCAGGAATGATGGTGGAACAACAATGCAGGCCCGTACGAAGCTTTTCAAAAAGGGGGGTGGCATGACAGGATTACAAAAATGTATGTGAAGTAATGTGCGCACATCACGAGCGTGAAGCCCCTCGCGGCTGGGGTTTTAGATGATCTCTGTTGCACTCTGAGCCTTATTTTGGAGCATTTTTGCACTAAATTTATGACCAATATTTCAGAAATAATTTTGGTGGAGTCTAGATTAATAATTGCAGAGCTGGCAAGTTTCACCGAGCATTTCCATATTTTGATAGCTGAAAATCAAACGGCATTTCTCACTTAAATGCAATGGAACGTACTACACCGAAACTGGATTTTTGAAAATCAGTGTTTTGCATGCAACCTCATGTATTCTCAAATATCATTATGGAATACTGAAAATCAGTACTACTGAATTGTGAAACCATTTTTGAAATGTGAATTTAAAATTCTTGATTTTGATTCCATGACATAAAAATATATAATAATATACATAAATTTTGTAATTCATCATATAGTTTACCAAACAATCAAACATGCTGGCATGATGCTGCATAATCATTCAGGTGCTCCTGGATGTATATTGCCATTTACCTCTACTACTAATGCAAAGGCATTCGTTGGCCTTAGCCAATATGCCATTCCTGGTTCCACGAATATAGCACCTCAGACCACCTCAGACATGGCAGTCCTCAGTTAGTTAATGCTGTCAAAGCATGTGTCGTTCCGCAGTACACTAATGTAGGTGGCCCTACTTCTACCTCTTCTTGCAGTGCCACGTTTGGTCTCCCGAAGTGTGACTTTATCTTTAATGGCAGTGTTCAGTTCGTTAATGCTGTCCAAGGCCTGTGTCATTCCGCAACTAGTACACTGATGGAGGTGGCCCGACTTCTACCTCTTCTTGCAGTGCCCTGTTTGGGTTCCCAAAGTGTGAGGGGATTAGCAGACAGTTCAGAGTTCCTCTCACAGACTTTGACAACACTGTTGGCAGACCAGCATATATTGCCATTTAGCCATGAATCACATTTTCCAGTTCCATTTTCTGAGAATGTAACTGTGCAAACCTAGTCACCACTGTGTCCAAGTCATGGACAAAGTCATAGTGAATATACATTAAGGCAAGTGCAGACAGCCTGTCATTGCTCATGGAAGTCCCGGGTAGTGATGCAGGCGACGGACACTCGTGGCACGCCTGCATATATTGCCATTTAGCCCAAATTCATGTTTTCCAGTTCCATTTTCCAAGAATGTAACTGCGCAAACCTAGTCACGGCTTTGTCCAAGTTATGGGCAAAGTCATAGTGAATGTGGATTAAAGTGACTGCAGACAGGTGATTGCATGGAAGTCCTGGTCTTTGCTTCTTCGTGGATAAGAAAACGTGTTTGTCCATGTTGGCTGGATCAAAGTAAGATGCCGAGCGAGACCGCACCCACTGCAAGCGTGCCGCCCAAGGCAAGCATCTCTCTGCCGCTCAGGCTCATGACCAAAGGTCCCAGCTACCTCCGCAGTCAAATGGAGAGGGACAGGCGGGGTCGCAGAGCGCCGTGGTGAGACTGGCTGCCGACAAGGCCAAGTACTTGAAGAGCCAGACGGCGAGGGGGTGCAAAGTGGAGCCCAATGGTTTGGGCAGCTCTGCCCCCGAGGAAGGCAGCAGCAGCAGCAGCGGCAGCGGGGCCAGCAGCAACACGAAGACTTACCTGGCCTCCAGCACCCCCCAGCAGAGCGGGCAGCTGGGGCTCCCGCCTGACATTGTGTGTCACTCCAGCTCCAAGAGGCAGCTCAGGCCCGACTCGCTGGTCATGTACCGGCAGAAGTGCGAGTTCGTGCGGGGAGCGGCGGCCACCAGCAGCGCCCGCTGTTTCAAGGGCAGTGGCAGCCTGGTCCTGCGGCTGCTGCCCGGCTCTAGCGGCCGGGGCGACAAGCAGCAGGGGCTGGCAACGGGAGCAGCAACGTCGGAAGGGGGAGAATTAGCAGAGGGTGCAGGACCCCAGGGTGCACAGGTAACCACACCAGCAGTACTCCAGGGTTCACAAGTAACCACACCAGCATCAGCACCCCAGGGAGAAACAGCAGCCTCGCCAGCAACACCCCAGGGTGCATAAGTAACTACACCAACAGCACCCTAGGGTGCACAACTAACCACTCCAGCAGCATCCAAGGAAGCACCAGTCACCACACCAGCAGCATCCCAGGGTGCACAAGTAACCATGCCAGCAGCGCCACGAGAAGCAGCAACAGCAGGTCATCCCAAGGAGCCTCTCAAGCGGCAGGTTGATGAGCGTGGATTACGGCGCTCGCACTCCGACATCAGCTGCCGCTTCTCCCGAGCCTGCTCGGGCTTGGACAGTTTCTTCGAGCACTGCGGACTCGAGCCCGAGGTGATCAAGAACCTGGCCAGGAAGAAGTTTGCCGCCGTCGCCGCCTTCGAAAGCCTTGCCCTCAAGTTTCGCAGAGTGAAAGGCCTGTCCCACTTGGGTGACATTTTCGGCGACAGCCTGAAAGAGGTTGTCGCGTCGTGGTCGGGTCGTGACACGTCGTGAAGCGTAGTGACGCACGGTGACTCCCTTTCCCCCCCTGGATTTTGGAATATTCAACTGAAATATCTCCTGACCAAATTCGTGATGTATATGACCAACTGTAGAAGTAAAACCTGGATAAATCCAACGTATTGTTGTGAATGTTGCTCAATAAATAACCACAGTACTGATACTCCATATTAAGAGCATTGATTTGCTGTTAAAATGAATTCCGTAATAACGTGTCAACGGTAGCTGTGACAATTGAACACTGCAGTTTTAATGTTTCACGTGTTCACAATTTAATAATACATCTTTCTGGATTAAATCATATAACATTGGGAATTAAAACACACTTTGGCGGCGCGACTCACGTTGCAGCGGCCTCTGCAGTCCATCTGTCTTTTTTTGGTTGTTGTTTCGTTTTGAGTTTTGTATAGTGTATAGTGTTTTTTTTTTTAACTGGGTATGTGTGGGGAGGCGGGGTGGTGGGGGTGGGGAAACTTTAAAAGTCTTTTCCCTGCACGGGGAGACCCGACCTTTCTCTGTCGGGGTCTCCGTTGTCGTTGGGGGCCTAGCACCGTGGAGCGGCCTCCAACCGGAACGACCTGGG
>JAXLNO010001785.1:0-79514 GCA_038087875.1 Malacoraja senta | reverse complement strand
TTATTAGCATTGTGCTGAGGCTTAATTGTATGGGAATAACGAGCCATTATAAGAATCTCTGTCTCTTGATGTGAGTGTGCATGGTCTGACACTAATGAGTGAGGAAAAGCATATTGGTGTTTCTGCTTCAGAAGGGACACGCAACTCGTTTTGAAATGTTCTGATTCATGGCTGGGCATGCATGAGAAAAGACAAAAACCCAGCAGCTTTAAGCTCGAAAATGTTGCAGGATATAAAATAATTCTTCAGCCCATCGTGTCCACACTTGCTCATGGGAACCGGGGGGATGGGGCGGGGGATGGGGCGGGGGGAAAGAGGACCCGGCGTGGGGGAACCACCGAGAACTAAGGGGGAATCACAAATGGAATGAGCTACTGCCTCACAGCGCCAGAGACCCGGGTTCAATCAATGATTATGGGCGCTGTCTGTACGGAGTTTGCACGTTCTCCCCGTGACCTGCGTGGGGTTTTTCTCCGAGATCTACGGTTTCCTCCCGCACTCCAAAGCCGTACAGGTTTGTAGGTTGATTGGCTTGCTACAAATATAAAACTGTCCCTCGTGTGCGTGGGGTAGTGTGAACGTGCGGAGACGTGCGGACTCGGTGGGCTGAAGGGCCCGTTTCCATGCTTGATCTCTAAACTAAACTACCTTTCCACACTTATGCTATAATACGATAGCGAACTTCATATTCAGTAATAAGCTATCTACATGTTGACAAACGCAATGTTTGCATCTTACACAGCTTCAAAGAAATTCTTCCAAACTCCTAAACGGATTATCACCACTTAGGGAACCAAAAAGCCGTTATCTCCATTGAGAAAGCAATGTACAGACTCTAGTGAACAGATTAGATGTCTACAAAGGTATTAGCGCTGGGCGCATTGTGTGGATAGAAACATAGAAACATAGAAAATAGGTGCAGGAGGAAGCCATTCGGCCCTTCGAGCCAGCACCGCCATTCATTGTGATCATGGCTGATCGTCCCCAATCAATAACCCGTGCCTGCCTTCTCCCCATATCCCTCGACTCCACTAGCCCCTAGAGCTCTATCTAACTCTCTCTTAAATCCATCCAGTGACTTGGCCTCCACTGCCCTCTGTGGCAGGGAATTCCATAAATTCACAACTCTCTGGGTGGAAAAGTTTTTTCTCACCTCAGTCTTAAATGACCTCCCCTTTATTCTAAGATTCTGGATGAAAGATCGTCTCCCAACTGAAACAGATACCTTCCCAATCACTCTCAATAATTCTCAGCAACAGTTTTAACATGTGTATCTTTCACCATTGACCTCTCAATCCCTCTGTATTCCACCCAACCGGCGAAATAAACACTCAGTGTAACCATTTCAAGATCCTTTTGAAATGAAGAAAAACCTCATAATTTCCATCTTAACCTTCTCTGGTCCTGCAGAGATCGTCCGACTAGCTCCATGCTCTGGCAATCGAGAACCACAATTGAAAATCTGTTCACCTTCCAGTAGGAAGGCTGTGAAGATGACACAAAAGGGCTTGGATAGATTGGATGTGGAGAGGATGTTTCCACTAGCGGGAGAGTCTAGGACCAGAGGTCATATCCTCAGAATTAAAGGACGTTCCTTTAGGAAGGAGGGGGAATTTCTTGGGTCAGAGGGTCAGAGGATGGTGAATCTGTGGAAACCAAACCAAGCAAACTAAACTCAGCGCGTGCGGCAACATCTATGGAGCGAAGGAAATAGGCAACGTTTCGGGCCGAAACCCAAAGGGTTTCGGCCCAAAACGTTGCCTATTTCCTTCTTGGGTTTCGGCCCGAAACGTTGCCTATTTCCTTCTTGGGTTTCGGCCCAAAACGTTGCCTATTTCCTTCTTGGGTTTCGGCCCGAAACGTTGCCTATTTCCTTCTTGGGTTTCGGCCCGAAACGTTGCCTATTTCCTTCTTGGGTTTCAGCCTGAAACGTTGCCTATTTCCTTCTTGGATTTCGGCCCAAAACGTTGCCTATTTCCTTCTTGGGTTTCGGCCCGAAACGTTGCCTATTTCCTTCTTGGGTTTCGGCCCAAAACGTTGCCTATTTCCTTCTTGGGTTTCGGCCCGAAACGTTGCCTATTTCCTTCTTGGGTTTCGGCCCGAAACGTTGCCTATTTCCTTCTTGGGTTTCGGCCCGAAACGTTGCCTATTTCCTTCTTGGGTTTCGGCCCGAAACGTTGCCTATTTCCTTCTTGGGTTTCGTCCCGAAACGTTGCCAATTTCCTTCGCTCCACAGATGCTGCCGCACCCGCTGAGTTTCTCCAGCATTTTTGTCTACCTTCGATTTTCCAGCATCTGCAGTTCCTTCTTGAACAAGCAAACTAAACTAATCCATGTTAACTTTGGATGGGAGCAAAAAAAAATTGGCTTTACCCTTTCTCATCAAGGTGCTAAGCCTGGAGTTGGGGGGGGGGGCGTTCCCATGATCGCAGCGCGGCAAATGTGCTGCTTAGAGAGCTTCAAATATTGCGAGGAAAGGTACAGGAGAGATGCGGTTGCATTTTGCAGATTTGGAAGCTGCTTAGTATTTGTCGTGCGTGCATCAGAAACCTTCTGCCTTCACGGGATTTTGGTGGCGGTGCGGAGCGGGCTGAGGTGGTGAGTGTTGTGTGCGGCAGATGGAGGGAGACCTGTGCACAGAATCTCGCCTGATGCCCCCTGTGCACTGTGCTGAGGGAGGTGTCGTCTTACCGTTGAGACACTTAAACCGTGTCTGGTCTGTCAAGTGGCTGGAAAAGATCCACTGCCTCCAGCAGGGAACAGGGGAACAGTCGTCGGGATCCCGGCCAACGCTGTCCCCTCATACAACAACGGTAGCGTGAAATCATCTGGACGTTATCACCGTCTTGCTTTGGCGAGCCTACTGTGCACAGATGAGCTGCTTAGTTTGCTGTAATATCGCACAGTTCATTGGGTTTGAAGAGCATTCTGACCTTCAGAAGGCTCAAAAGGTGGCCATAGTCATCAGACAACGCAGAAACAGGCCCTTCAGCCCAACTCATCAAACTGTCCCATTTTTTTTACTGAAGCCAATTAAGTAAGTAAGTAAAAGGTCTGTCTCACGAATCTGCGGTCATTGGCGGCGAAACGGGAAGAATCTGCCGCCATAGACCGCGCACTCGTGAGAAAGAACAATTCCCGGGCCGTGCGACGGTGTTCCCAACACCGCGCGGTGCAAAAATAAAATCGACAATGTCGAAAACACTATACTCACCGCACAACCTCCACCAGTGATGCACGAGTGCGCACGGCCGCTCGCACGGGCCGCCGCCAGTGTGGGTCGAGCGCCGTGCGTCAAACCTCCTCTGCCACAGCCTCCGCCAGTGACGCACGTGCTGCCGCCAGTGAGGCACGTGTGCTGCGCGGCTGCAGGCACAGCCACCGCTACAGCGCCGCGATCAGGATGGCCGCCGCCACAGCCGCCGCTGGTGAGTCACGTGCGGGGGGCGACGTCATCGCAGTCGGCCCGCCCTTTTTTTACTTACCGCAAGCACGTGGGACCCGCCGTGTTTGAATTAACTCGGCCCCCGCGCAACATCCGTGCGGCGCTCCGGTGGATAGGCTCGACGCTCTCGCCGTTGCCGCGCGGTCCTCGCTACCGGCGACGCCGCGCTTCACCGCCGATGACCGCAAACAGGTAAGACACGGCCTTAAGTAAATATTATTTATGTAGCATGTTTAAATCAACTCGCGTTGAAACCAAAGTGCTTTACATAGAAGAAATAATTACGTTTCCGTACATCCATAGAAAAATTTAAAAAAATGACACAACACATTATAGAATGTAACATGAACGTCCCCCCCACAACATGAACGTCCCCCCCACAACAGAATCAAAAGTTTCCACTGTGGGGACAGGCATCAGAAAGTTCAGTCCTCCTCCTCTGTAATCACCCGAGGTCGGGGCCTATTTGTGGCCTCCGCAGCCAGTCCTGTGTTTTCAGGCCCTCTTGCCGGGAAGATGCCAGGAATTAAGCTACAAACCTGTACATCTTGGGTGTGTGGGAGGAAACCAGAGCACCCGGACAAACCCCACGCAGTCACAGGGAAAAAGTACAAACTCCGTACAGACAGCACCCGTGGTCAGGGTCGAACCCGGGTCTCTGGCGCTGTGAAGATGCAATTCTACCGCTGCGTCACCATGCCGCCCTAATACTAATTAGTAGCCTAAAGCATTGTACCAAGCTAAAGGCTTGTTGTAGTTTGCCAATTCTGTAGTTCCTTTCTACATATTTCTGGCGCCATGTTCTCTAACCGCCTTTTCCAGAGTGGAATTCATTGCCACAGAAGGCTGTGGAGGCCAGGTCAATGGATATTTTTAAGGCAGAGATAGATAGATTCTTGATTCTTGATGGGGAGAAGGCAGGAGAATGGGGTTGAGGGGGATAGATAGATCAGCCATGATTGAATGGCAGAGTAGACTTCATGGGCCGAATGGCCTAATTATGCTCCTATCCCTTATGAACTATGGGCAGCCATGGCCAGAGACCTTGAGAAAACAAGAAGGTCTCAGCAGCAGGGTGTGGCTTTAGTCCACTGTACAGGCAAACTAGACAAATCCCGTTAATAAACAAACCACCATGAAATAACAGAGAATAACGAGGCCGTTCATGTACAGCGCTATCGATAGTTTTGCTTTCCTCTGCAGTCAAACCTAGTGAAAGGGAAGGTGCTTCAAGTTGAACACCAGCCTAATAAATAGAAGGGAGAAAGCAATAAGCACTGCGATACATCACCAGCTGCTCGATGTATCCGAGCAGCCAGCACACATCTGTCATGCCAGATCAGTATGAATTTTTAATATTGTCAGGTCTTGTAGTTATGACCCTCTGCCCACTCTCACAATCTATCCACGTCCTTCTGTAGAATCACAACATTGCCCTTTCACCGATAAAAGCGAGTCACTCCCCTCCTACCACCTTCAAAATAACCTAAAGGGGCCTGTCCCACTTAGGCGATTTTTTTTTAGGCGACTGCCGGCGACTAGGCTGTCGCCACGTGGTCGCCGGGGTGTCGCCTGTATGGTCGTGAGTCGTCTCCTCAGTCGCCCAAAGAGTCGTAGCGTTTTTCTGGTCTCCGCTGGATTTTTGAAATGTTCAAAACCTTTCAGCGACAGTCGGCGACCGTGAGCTTGTCGTAGCTTGTCTCCTCCTGACGTAGGTGCTGTCGTAGGTTGTCGCCAGGTGACGTAGGTTGTCGCCAGGTGCTGACTTCGGTGAATTCCATTGTTGTAGTCGCCGGCAGTCGCCTAAAAAAATCGCCTAGTGGGACAGGCTCTTAAGTAGACAAAGGTGCTGGAGAAACTCAGCGGGTGCAGCAGCATCTATGGAGCGAAGGAAATAGGCAACGTTTCGGGCCGAAACCCTTCCGGGTTTCGGCCCGAAACGTTACCTATTTCCTTCCTTCCGGATTTCGGCCCGAAAACGTTGCCTATTTCCTTCGCTCCATAGATGCTGCTGCACCCGCTGAGTTTCTCCAGCACTTTAGTCTACCTTCGATTTTCCAGCATCTGCAGTTCCTTCTTAAACAGGCCCTTAAGTATCCTGGCTCCTTGTTACTGTCTAATAGTCATCCCCTCTGCTATTCTAGTTTATCTTTAGCTTCTTTCTAATGAAGCCGCAGCAATTTTCAAAATGCTTCCGCGCAGCCGGTTTATACGTTCACACCAAAATCACTTGAAAGTCGGCACCAAATGTTGGAGAAAACAGTTTTCCTGGTAATTTATGCAACTGCTGGGTGTAGATTGTCAAAAGGAAAGATTTGCATTGCGATTACGAACGCTCTTAATATCTTTTCTAGGATATCCCAAAGTCATTAAACGTGTAGATGCAACATAATGTAAGGAACACGGCGGTTAACTTGTATACAGCAAACTCCCACAAGTCATGGGCACATGACCAGGGCATGGATTTGCTTGAAGTTGCGAGATAAATATCTGCCAGGGGAACCTTTTCTTCCCCTTCCCCCCTCCTGCTCCGCACCTACAGAGGGACGTTTAATGGATACTGGAGAGGGCAATGGGTTTCGCATCCACTGTCACCTTTACTACCAAAGATCTTATAGCGAGCAAGGTAGATCACTCGATGAAAAAGACATAGTACGGTCATGGGCAGATTCATGGGGAATTTTCGACCCTATTTCCGTAACCGGCTTCCGTCTCCGCACCAAAGATTCCATGGGATACTAGCAAAGATCCTTGGATACTAGTGCGGAGACGGAAGCCGGTTACGGAAACATCCTCGTAAAAAATCAAAGTTATTTGGGAAAAATCTTCTCCTCATTTTCAGAATTTTAATTTATTAACACAAACTGTTCCCCCGCAACGTTGATTACACTGCGGGTCGGGTTACGGAAATGGATGAAAAAAAGGCCCACGTTCCGTTCCGTTGCGTACTACACGTCAGCCCATTGCATTTAGCAGGAGTGGTCTATCTTGCTAAATCAAACGATAGTATCTTTGATTAGGACTGCACAGAAGTTCAAGGCAGGTTGGGGGACCTTAGGTATCGGGAGAGCTTGGGCAGTCTAGGACTTTATTCCTTGGAGAGCAGGAGGCAGAGAGAAGAGTGACATTTTCTTTTAGTTCAGTTGAGTTTTTTATTGGCATGTGTACTGAGGTACAGTGAAAAGCATTTTTATTGCGCGCTATCCAGCCGGCAGAAAGACTGCACATGATTGCAGTCAAACCGTCTACAGTTTACAGATACAGGGTAAAGGGAATAACGCTTTCTGCACTATAAAGTCCGGTAAAGTCCAATTAAAGTTCGTACAAAACTAAAACTAACTGAAAATAACCAATTCACCAGAAATTATTTTGGCACAGGCTAGCTGACCAACTGCTTTGTTACATTTCCAGCGCAGTTAATTGTGATGGTATTGTGGAACAATGCAGCACAAAAATATGCAGTCCATGCACCGTGTCCTTGCTCCCTCCGAGAAATAATGAGCCAATTAGTCCCTGCCACACTGCCTTACAGCCTTCTTTACAGCCCTGCAAATGTTCCTTCCAAATCTGCTTTGGTAACCATTTCAAGCTCCTTCCTCCACACAAGGCACAATAGCATTGTGGTAAACTTACTCATGTGTTATCCAGAGTTTAGAAGGATGAGAGGGGATCTCATTGAAACGTATAAGATTGTTAAGGGTTTGGACGCGCTAGAGGCAGGAAACATGTTCCCGATGTTGGGGGAGTCCAGAACCAGGGGCCACACACAGTTTAAGAATAAGGAGTAAGCCATTTAGAACGGAGACGAGGAAACACTTTTTCTCACAGAGTGGTGAGTCTGTGGAATTCTCTGCCTCAGAGGGCGGTGGAGGCAGGTTCTCTGGATGCTTTCAAGAGAGAGGTAGATAGGGCTCTTAAAAATAGCGGAGTCAGGGGATATGGGGATAAGGCAGGAACGGGCTACTGATGGGGGATGATCAGCCATGATCACAGTGAATGGCGGTGTTGGCTGGAAGGGCCGAATGGCCTACTCCTGCACCTATTGTCTATTGTCTATTGTCTAAATCTGGGCATCTGAGCTCAAAAATGTTTGAATCATATTGAGGCAGGAAGGCAATTTTAAATTTAGATAAAAATGGAGTTTCAACAAAAAAAAAAGCTAGCTTTAATCAATAATAGTAAACATCAAAGACAGGCACAGAGAGCTGGAGTAACTCAGCGGGCCAGGCAGCATCGCTGGAGGTAAGGAATAGGTGACGTTGCGGGTCGAGAACCTTCTTCAGACTTGGCCTGAAACGTCACCTATTCCTTTTCTCCAGACTTGCTGCCTGGCCCGCTGAGCTACTCCAGCATCTTGTGTCTGTCTGTGGTTTAAACCAGCATCTGCAGTTCCTTCCTGCACATAGTAATCATTAAAACTGTGGAGGAAGGAACTGCAGATGCTGGTATACACCGAAGATAGATGCAAAGTGCTGGAGTAACTCAGCGGGTCAGGCAGCAACTCAAAGAAGAAGGGTCTGAAGATGGGTTCCCGACTCAAAATGTCACCCATCCATTTCCTCCAGAGATGCTGCCTGAACCACTGAGTTACTCCTGCACTTTGTGTCTGTAATCAACTAATTGTCAGGTTCCCCACAAACAAAAACCTTCCCCTGGTTCACTAGTGTCTTTCAGAGAAGGAAAGCTGCCTGATCTAGATCTTGTGGTCAACTTTCCAGCACAGTGTCATCGAATGATACAATGTGGAAACAGGCCCTTCGGCCCAACTTTCCCAGGCCAGCTAACTTGTCCCAGCTACACAAGTCCCACCTGGCTGCATTTGGCCCATATCCTTCCAAACCTGTCCTATCCATGCACCTGTCTAGCTGTTTCTTAAACGTTGGGATAGTCCCAGCCTCAACTACCTCCTCTGACAGCTCGTTCCATACACCCACCACCCTTTGTGTGAAAAAGTTACCCCTCAGATTCCTATTAAATCTTTTCCCCTTCGCCTTAAACCTACGTCCTCTGGTCCTCGATTCCCCTCCTCTGGGCACGAGAACCTGTGCGTCGAGCAGTTGGAGATGGAGACTGATAGCTGCTTCAGTCAATAATTCCACTTCCGCTGAATAAATGATCAGAAAAACACAACAGCCTGCACTTTAAAGAACTCCTGATGTCTCCTGCTTGTTCTCCTGCTAATTAGTTTAAATCCATGCCAGTGGAAACGGTTTAATCTGCTGACTTCCTTGCATGAACAACACAATCTCAATCATTCGTTGCAATAAAAACTGTGAACCGCGGAAGGCAATGAGCACTGGATCAAAGGCGAGACGTGCGATGGAGATAGAGGGGCAGTCGGGAGCTATTCAGAAGGTCGCTAATCTCAGCCTCTAATGCAGAGCAATGCCAAGAGCTGGAGTAACTCAGCGGGTCAGGTAGCACCTCTGGAGAACATGGGCAGGTGGCCTTTCGGGTCCTCAGACTGGTTGTAGGGGAGGGGGGAAGGAAGAGAAAGCCGGGAAAGGGGGAAGAAGCATGACGAAGCGTGGCAGGCAAGAGGTGGACATAGGCGAGAGAGTTTGGGGTGGGGTGGCGGGGAGGTTGACAAGCAGACGGTTTTGGATAAAGGCCAGAGATAAGAACAGAAGGGGCGAGACAGGTTTGAAGAGTCGTGGATTGTGAAGCTGGAGGGAGGAAGGTTCGGGTGGGGGGGGGGGAAGGGGGGGGGGAAGGGAGATGCAGGGATGGAGAGGAGAAATAAGTGGGGCACGAGGGAGGGAAGGTGGGGGGGCAGACGGGGGAGGTGTTAGAGGTTATAGATTCAAGTCAACACAAGTGGAGTTTCCTGACCTGTGCACAAATACGGGTACAATGTAAATCTTGCCTTGAACAGCATCACCGGCACGTAAACTTAGACAACACACGGAAACGTAAATTATACATAAATTGTACACAAATCCGTATAAATCTTGCAAGACAATGAAAGGACTACCAAAAAAACCCGACATTAATACATTAGAAAACAGGTGCGGTGGTGCAACGGTAGAGTTGCTGCCTCACAGCGCCAGAGACCTGGGTTCGATCCTGACTACGGGTGCTGTCTGTACGGAGTTTGTACATTCTCCCCGTGACCTGCGTGGGTTTTTTTTCCCCCCGAGATCTACGGTTTCCTCCCACACTCCAAAGACGTACAGGTTTGTAGGTTGATTGGCTTGGTATAGATGTAAAACTGCCACAGGCTCTCTGACTGCCTCCTGCTGTCACAGGCATTTTAATTGCTTTTGGAAGGAAGAAGTTCAAAAGGATTCACAAAATTGAAATTCAATTTAAGTGATAGACATGAAAACAGAAACAACAGAGAGGAAAAAAAAAAAAAATTCTGATGAAGAGTCCTGAAATGACCTGAAACGTTATATCTATGGTATTTTTTCCCTCTCCACTGATGCTGCCTGACCAGCTGAGTATCCCAGCATTTTCAGCTTTTATTTCAAATTTGCAATATCTACAGTTTTAGTTAGTTGAAAACATGAACAAGGGCACAGAATGCTGGAGCAGCTCAGCGGGTCGGGCAGCATCACTGGAGAACATGGATAGGGCGTTGAAAAGGATTGGGACCCTTCTTCAGGCTGAGGGGCGAGGGGAAGAAAGCTGCAAGAGAACTGGGGAACCTCATTGAAACAGCACAAATAGTGAAATGCCTGGATAGAGTGAAAGTAGAGAGAATGTCTCCACTCTGTATTGTGTGCAGTTTTGGTCCCCTAATTTGAGGAAGGACATTCTTGCTATTGAGGGAGTGCAGCGTAGGTTTACAAGGTTAATTCCCGGGATGGCGGGACTGTCATATGCTGAGAGAATGGAGCGTCTGGGCTTGTACACTCTGGAGTTTAGAAGGATGAGAGGGCATCGCATTGAAACATATAAGATTGTTAAGGGTTTGGACACGCTAGAGGCAGGAAACATGTTCCCGATGTTGGGGGAGTCCAGAACCAGGGGCCACAGTTTAAGAATAAGGAGTAAGCCATTTAGAACGGGTTCGAAAAAACACTTTTTCTCACAGAGAGTGGTGAGTCTGTGGAATTCTCTGCCTCAGAGGGCGGTGGAGGCCGGTTCTCTGGATGCTTTCAAGAGAGAGCTAGATAGGGCTCTTAAAAATAGCGGAGTCATGGGGATATGGGGAGAAGGCAGGAATGGGGTACTGATTGGGGATGATCAGCCATGATCAAATTGAATGGCGGTGCTGGCTCAAAGGGCCGAATGGCCTACTCATGCACCTATTGTCTATTGTCTATTGTCACTCGTGTGAGAGTCTAGGACCAGAGGGCACAGCCTCAGAATAAAAGGACGTATCTTTAGAAAGGAGATGAGGAAGAATTATTTTGGTCAGAGGGTGTTAAATCTGTGTATTTTTAAGGCGGAGATTGACAGATTCTTGATTAGTACGGATGTCAGGGGTTATGGGGAGAAGGGAGGAGAATGGGGTTGAGAGGAAAAGAAAGATCAGCCATGATTCAATGGCGGAGTAGTGACTCGATGGGCCGAATGGCCTAGTGCTATGATTTATGAACTTTATGAACTTATGAGAGGACGGGTAGGACAAAGCCTGGCAGGTAATAGGCGAGTGGAGGTGAAGAGGGTTATTTGATAGGTAGATGTTTGGACAAAGGCCAGAGATGAAAATACAGAAGGTGTGAGACAAAAGGATTGAAGAGAAGCGAATTGTGAAGCTTGAGGAAGGAATGTAGGTGAACGGGAGGGGCGAGGGGAGAAATAGGGGGGGGAGGTGGTTTAAATAAGGGTGGGGGTTATATGGGAGAAGGAGGGAGTTTAGTTTAGAGATACAGCGCAGAAACAGGCCCTTCGGCCCATCAGGTCCGCGCCGACCAGCGATCCCCGCACATTAACACCATCCTACACCCACGAGGGACAATTTTTACATTTACCAAGCCAATTAACCTACACACCTGCACGTCTTTGGAGTGTGGGAGGAGACCGAAGATTTCGGAGAAAACCCACGCAGGTCACGGGGAGAACGTACAAACTCCGTACAGACAGCGCCCGTAGTCGGAATCGAACCCGGGTCTCCGGCGCGGCATTCGCTGTGAGGCAGCAACTCTACCGCTGCGCCACCGTGACCGCACCAGTCACCTAGGCCGCCTGGAGAGGCGAGGGTTATGTAGCTACCTAATACTGGAGATAACACTGGGTTGTAAGCTACCCGAGCGGAATATGAGGTGCTGTTCCTCCAGTTTGCTTGTGGCCTCACTTCGGCAATGGAGGAGGCCCAGGACAGACAGATCAGCGTGGGAATCTGAAGAGGAGTTAAAATGGATAACAACCATTGGCTATGCCCTGCCCCTCCGCTCTGTCAGATTTATTCCCCCACCAACCCCGATCATCAGTCTGAAGAAAGGTTCTGAACCGAAAGGTCACCTACCCACGTTCTCCCGAGTTGCTGCCTGACCCGCTGAGCAAATCCATCACTCTGTGTATTCTGTTGTAAACCAGCATCTGCAGTTCCTTCCGTGTTTCGACAAAGCACTTTACTGCACCTTGCATTTGGTCTTTCAATCATGGCCGGCGTTTAAAGGGCGACACGGTGGGGCAGAGGTAGAGTTGCTGCTTTACACCGCCAGAGTCCTGGGTTCAATCCTGACTACGGGTGCTGTCTGTACGGAGTTTGTACGTTTTCCCTGTGACCACGTGGGTTTTCTCCGAAGGCTCCGGTTTCTTCCCACACTCCAAAGACATGCAGGCGTAGGTTAATTGGCATCGGTAAAGACTGTAAATTGTCCCTAGTGTGTGTAGGATGGTGCTAGTGCATGGGGATCACTGGTCGGCATGGACCCAGTGGGCCGAAGGGCCTGTTTCCATGCCCTATCTCTAAACTAAACTAATTAAGCCTGAGTGTTAAAGAAGGAACTGCAGATGCTGGAAAATCGAAGGTACACAAAAATGCTGGAGAAACTCAGCGGGTGCAGCAGCATCTATGGAGCGAAGGAAATAGGTAACGTTTCGGGCCGAAACCCTTCTTCAGACTGATAGGGGGTGGGGAGAAGAAAGGAAAAAAGGAAAAAGGCGGAGGAGGAGCCCGAGGGCTGGGGGAGGGGAGGAGACAACCAGATGGCTGATGAAGGGGAGGGGAGGGGACAGCAAGGGCTAGCAGAATTGGGAGAATTCAACAATTAAGCCTTAGCTTCAGTCTTTGACTCAGTGGTGAATCCAGTGATGTTTCAGCATCTGAGCATCAACTCCTTCCTGACGTGTACTCTGAGGGTCAACGTCATATCGCCAGCAATCTGCTGATCCCCCACCCTGTGGGTGGCTGTTGGCACCTTACGGAATTGTGATTGGCACAATCAGCCCCAAATAACAGGGACTGTTGCAAACAACAGTGGCTATTAGACAATCGAGAGCTTGTCAGAAAACATTATGAGACAATAGTATGTTCTTGCAAACTGGGGTCAGGGCAGTCTCGTCACAGAAAATAAATGGAAAGTGGTTTTTTTATTTTACATCGACGGTATGTCAGAGAGAACATCTCCTGAACTTCTACAGAGCAGATTGACTGGTTGCATCAGGGCCTGTTTAGTTCAGTTTAGTTTAGATATACAGCAAGGAAACAGGTCCTTCGGCCTAACGAGTCCGCGCCGACCAACGATACCCTCACACTAAAGGGCCTGTCCCACTTACGTGTCCTTGGCACGCAAATTACGCGACCTCATTGCGTTGAGGCGCACGGGCATCGTATGGCCGCGCAGGGCCGGTCCCACTTTGAAGAGCGGAGGGGTATGTAGTTGTGTGCGACATCGCGCAGGGCACCAACATTTTTGTAGTGAACGAAATCTTCGCGCGCCAACAGCCTGTCGCGGAACTGACGGCCAAAGTGGGACAGGCCCAAGACCCTGGCTCGACGCAACGTCTCACCTCCAACAGCAGCAGAAGCAGGCAAACGATCGCCGAGCTCGGCCTGGGGCTCACGGCCGTTGCGGTCCGGATCCGCCCCCGCTTCTACTCCCAGAGCGGGGCCAAGAAAATTGAAGATGGACACAAAATGCAGGAATAACTCAGCGGGACCGGCAGGATCTCTGGAGAGAAGCAATGGGTGACGTTTCGGGTCAAGACCCTTCTTTTCAGACTGAAGAAGAGTCTCGACACGAAACATCACCCATTGCTTCTCTCCAGAGACGCTGCCGGTCCCGCTGAGTTACTCCAGCTTTGTGTCCATCTTCAAATGACGTCACGCGCTCCAGACAGCTGTGCGTACGCATGTAATCGCGCCCGACCTTCGCAGGACCGTCTCGGCTCAACGCGACCACGAGGTCGCGTAATTTGCGTGCCAAGGACACGTAAGTGGGACAGGCCCTTAACTCTATCTTACACTCACTAGGGACAATTTACAATTATACTAAGCCAATTAGCCTGCAAACCTGTACGTCTTTGGAGCGTGGGAAGAAACCGGAGCTTCCCGGAGAAAACCCAGGCAGGTCACAAGGAAAGCATACAAACTCCGGCCAAACAGCACCCGTAGTCAGGATCGAACCCGGGTCTCTGGCGCTGTAAAGCAGCAACTCTACCGCTGCGCCACCGCGCCGCACTTGAACCTGAGTGCCCAGGATCGAAGAAGACCACAGAAGAATGGTGACCACTGCCCAGTCCATCACGGTTACTGACCTCCCCGCCGTCAAACGGATTTACAGGAGTCACTGCTTCAAAAAAGCAGCCAGCATCATCAGAGACCCACACCACCCTGGCCACGCTCTCATTTCACCCCTGCCATTGGGAAGAAGATATAGGAGCCTGAAAACTATCGTCCAGGTTCACGAACAGATTCTTCTATACAGCCATCAGGCTATTAAACACTACAACCTCCATTAGGATCTGAACTACACAGACTAAAGGGCAATGATTTTATCTTTTCACACTATTATTGTTTGTTTGGCTGTTTTATGTGTAATTGTATGTATGTATGTATGTATGTATGTATGTATGTATGTATGTATGTATGCATGTATGTATGTATATATATATGTATGTATGTATGCATGTATGTATGCATGCATGTATGTATGTATGTATGTATGTATGTATGTATGTACGCACGTATGTATGTATGTATGTATGTATGTATGTATGTATGTACGCATGTATGTATGTATGTATGTATGTATGTATGTATATATGTATGTATGCATGCATGTATGTATGTATGTATGTATGTATGTATGTATGTATGTATGTATGTATGTATGTATGTATGTATGCATACATGTAGGCATGTATTATGTAAGTATGTATGTATAAATATATACTGAACTTGTTATTTATTATAATGTTTACAGTGTACCATGTTCACATATTCTGTTGAGCTGGTGCAAGTAATTTCTTTGTTCTATTGGACATGACAATAAAACACTCTTGACTCCGACGTGCATTTAATATCAAAGCAAGTCATAACAGCATTAACACTATACCAAACATATGAATGGCTTTAATATGCCATTGCTTAAACGGCACCATTTTGTAATGGCATTCAGCCCAAGTGGTCTATGCTATGGTTCATGGACCTTCCAACCTGTTGCTTTGACTCACATTGGCATATATTTCTCTTCCTTTATTGTACATTTGTTGATCGAGCTTCATCCAATGTTTAAATTTGAACATCTACGTAATGACACAGAAGGTTATGACAACAGTGCACCAGCAATGAAGAGGAGACTGGACAGGGCTGTGAATCAAAGCAAACAGCGACCACTTCACCAGGAAGCAATCTGTTTAAATAGCAAAGAAATGTCTTCTGAAAAATGCGGAATAATTTATCCGCTAAAAATACCATGAATGACAGATATTTACTCGGCAATTATGGACATCACATGAATCTTTGTCACAAACAGCAGTGTTGTCATTGAGTGTGACTGGCAGGGGAGTTAACTAATCTCCCTCAGTAGGCCTAGTTTTACTCGATACTTGAGATCCACTCTTGGCAGTGCAGCAACACCCCACGCCATCAACATCATGAAAAGGTGTTCTTTCATCCACTGTAACTTTGCCAAGCTCAGGCACTTCTGAAAACATCACGCATTTGCAACTCTTTTTTATTCCTGACAGAGGGCTCAGACCTGAAATGTTGACATGCATGTATGTATGTATGTATGTGTGTATGTATGTATGTATGTATGTGTGTATGTATGTATGTATGTATGGCTGGATTGTAATCAGGTATATTCTTTCCGCTGACTGCTCAGCATGCAACAGAAAGCTTTTCACTGTACCTCGGTACACGTGACGACTATAAGCCAAACTAAAAGTAAGGTCGACACAAAATTCTGGAGTAACTGAGCGGAAAACGCAGCATCTCTGGAGAGAAGGAACGGGTGACGTTTCGGGTCGAGACCCTTCTTCAGACTGAGACTTGTCTCGACCCGAAACGTCACCTATTCCTTCTCTCCAGAGATGCTGCCTGTCCCGCTGAGTTACTCCATCATTTTGTGTCTACCTTCGATTTAAACCAGCACCTGCAGTTCTTTTCTAAACTAAAAGTAAGTCTTGCAGAGTTATAATCCTCAAGTTGAGATCTGAGACTGATGCTCTGAATGTCCATGTAAACACAACACATCCCACTAGAGTATCCAAATAAAAGGAAGAGATTCTCTGAGTGAAGATAGACACAAAAAGCTAGAGTAACTCGGTGGGACAGGCTCTCGAGACTCGTCTCGACCCGAAACGTCACCCATTCCTTCTCTCCGGAGATGCTGCCTACTCCAGATTTTTGTGTCTATCTACGGTTTAAACCAGCATCTGCAGTTCCTTCCTACACAGACTCTCTGAGTGACCTGGCCAATATTTAACCACCAGCTGAGACCAAGGGAAAAAGAAGAATTGGTCATTATCACTTTGTGTGGGTTTTGCCGGCAACAAATTGGTAATTAGATTTCCATCCAGCATTCAGTAACACGATAACGCATTCAGCAATGTAAATCTTTTCCTTTCGTCCTCCTTTGAAGAAGCTGGGAAGGCAATTAATCCAGGATAGCAAACCATAATTTTATCTTTGGGTATTACATTGATATGGAAATATTGATACAATTAATGAGGCATAATTGCAAAGGCAAATTAATAAGATCAATTTTTAAATTTTAGCATTTAATTGAGTCTACGAAGATAGATGATGAAGTGAGGTTGGGTGTAGATTTTATAATATCTTTCGGCTTCTTTGAACTCAGCGGCCACGGTGGCGCAGCGGTAGAGTTGCTGCCTTACAGTGAATGCAGCCACCAGAGACCCGGGTTCGATCCCGACTACGGGTGCTGTCTGTACGGAGTTTGTACGTTTCTCCCCGTGACCCGCGTGGGTTTTCTCCGAGATCTTCGGTTTCCTCCCACACTCCAAAGACGTACTTATTTGGGATACTCTAGTTGTGTTTCAGTCTCAGATCTCAACTTGAGGATTATAACTCTGCAAGACTTACTTTTAGTTTAGAAAAGAACTGCAGGTGCTGGTTTAAATCGAAGGTAGACACAAAATGTGTCGGTTAATTGGCCTGGTAAATGAAAAAATTGTCGCCAGCGGGTGTCGGATAGTGTTAATGTGCGGCCCGCACATTAAAGGCCGTGTCTTACCTGTTTGCGGTCATCGGCGGTGAAGCGCGGTGTAGACGGTAGCGAGGACCGTGCGGCAACGGTGAGAGCGTCGAGCCTATCCACCGGAGCGCCGCATGGATGTTGCGCGGGGGCCGAGTTAATTCAAACACGGCGGGTCCCACGTGCTTGCGGTAAGTAAAAAAAGGGCGGGCCGACTGCGATGACGTCGGCCCCCCGCACGTGACTCACCAGCGGCGGCTGTGGCGGCGGCCATCCTGATCGCGGCGCTGTAGCGGTGGCTGTGCCTGCGGCCGCGCAGCACACGTGCCTCACTGGCGGCGGCACGTGCGTCACTGGCGGAGGCTGTGGCAGAGGAGGTTTGACGCACGGCGCTCGACCCACACTGGCGGCGGCCCGTGCGAGCGGCCGTGCGCACTCGTGCATCACTGGTGGAGGTTGTGCGGTGAGTATAGTGTTTTCGACATTGTCGATTTTATTTTTGCACCGCGCGGTGTTGGGAACACCGTCGCACGGCCCGGGAATTGTTCTTTCTCACGAGTGCGCGGTCTATGGCGGCAGATTCTTCCCGTTTCGCCGCCAATGACCGCAGATTCGTGAGACAGGCCTTTAACACTATCCGACACCCACTGGCGACAATTTTTTCATCGCTGGTCAGCAGGGGCCCGGTGGGCCGAAGGGCCTGTTTCCACGCTGTATCTCTAAACTAAAACTACCTTCTACAGATGGGATGCTTTATATTTGAGCAGCTGAACTGACTGGAAACAGGATTCTTGTAATCATGTATAGTCTTTCCGCTGACGGGATAGCATGCAACAATAGGCTTTTCACTGTACCTCGGTACATGCAGTAATAAACTGAACTAAACTAAACCGAATTAAGAAAGGACTGTCAAGAATGTTTTATCATTATTACTTATGGCATATTTTATTATCTCCCCACCCCTCCACAATTAGTCTGAAGAAGGCTCCCGATACGAAACGTCACCTGTCCGTGTTCTCCAGAGACGCTGCCTGAGCCGCTGAGTTACTCCAGCACTTTTGCGTTCATTTTTCTGAAAGCCAGCATCTGCAGTTCCTTCTGCCTCCATTATGTTTGCCCCCCTTGAAAACAGGTTGCCCTGGTGTTCATCGGGCTGATGTGTGTGGCCTCTCACTGTGTGTGAATTGACTGCCATGTTTCCCTATACCATGAGATGACACTTGAAAACTCTTTTACAGAGATCCCGAGAGCATCGAACGTGGCAGATATAAACAAATGTCTTTGCTAAGCCGAAGGGAGTTGGACTAATTATTCTATCGCATTGACTGAGATCAAATATCTGAGCGCCACATCGGACGGAATTACATTTGGGATTATCCCATCTGCGCTGCTTCAGACACCGCACATTTCATGGATTGGAAGCAGAACCTACACTTGTGTTCTGGGCGTCCGGGTAGCAGATTAATCTCTCTAAGTGTAGCATCTGATCGAGCTGTGTTCAACGTATCTAAGTAAGTAAGTAAGTAAGTAAGTAAGTTTATTAGCCAAGTATTCACATACAAGGAATTTTCCTTGGTGCTCCGCCCACAAGTAACAACATGACATACAGTGACAGTTACGAATGACTCAGAAAACACTAAACATTAATAATAATAAAACATTAATGATAAAACACCATTGATCAAGCATGTGAACCAACAAAATACCAGATCAAAGGGAAGGCTACAGATTTTTGGCTGTTGAGTAGAGCAACTACTCGTGGATAAAAACTGTTTTTATGTCTGGCTGTGGCAGCTTTGACAGTCCAGAGTCGCCTTCCGGAGGGAAGTGATTCAAAGAGTTTGTGGCCAGGGTGAGAGGGGTCAGAGATGATCTTGCCCGCTCGCTTCCTGGCCCTTGCAGTGTACAGTTCATCAATGGAGGGAAGGTTGCAGCCAATAACCTTCTCTGCTGATCGGACAATTCGCTGCAGCCTCCAGGTGTCGTGTTTGGTGGCTGAGCCAAACCAGACCATGATGGAGAACAGACTCTATGATGGCCGTGTAGAATTGGACCATCATTGCCTGTGGCAGATTGTGCTTCCTCAGCTGCCGTAGGAAGTACATCCTCTGTTGTGCCTTTTTGACTAACCATATTAATGTTGGGGACAGCAGAATAGAACAAGGTTATCAAGCTGACGTGGACATTTGACAAAGTGCGGAAATTTGCCTCTGTTTTTTGACTTTTTCTTTCACCGAGGATGTCGCCCAGGACCTGAGAGCCTGAGCTACGAAGAGAGGTTGCGCAGGCCTGGACTCTATTCCTCGACACGCAGGAGGCTGAAGGGTTATCTAATAGAGGTGCATAAAATCATGAGGGGAATAGACAGGCTAAATGCACCACTCTTTTCCCCAGAGTAGGGGAATCAGGAACCAGGGAACTAAGGTTTAAGGTGAGAGAGGAAGGATTTCAATAGGAACTTGAGGGGCAACCTTTTTTCACACAGAGGGAGTGAGTGGGTATATGGAACGAGCTGCCAGACGAGGTAGTTGAAGCAGGTACTAAAACAAGAGATTTGGACAGGGACATGGAGAGGAAAGGTTAGAGGAATAGGGTGTAAATGCAGGCAGGTGGGGCCTGGAGTAGATGGGGCATCTTGGTTGGCATGGGCAAATTAGATCTAAGGACTCCACTCCAAGACTCTACGACGCAATCTCATAATAGAGGTTCGTTCTACAAGGGTTTACTTTAATTAAAATAATTTTTTCAGAAGTTATTTGCAAGGAGACGGCATGTCTTGTGGAGGGCACACCCTCAATGATTCATTGACCATCTGACTACATTTAATTAAGATTCCACTTACTCACTGAAATTCAAATCTTGACAGAAAATCTCTTGGAATTCTGCACCACTTGGTCTTGCATCTTTGGTTCCAACACTGGCACGCTGTGACCATACCATTTGTAACACTGATCAGATGGCATGGGCAGCATTTCCAAAGGATTTTCCATCTTACTCAATTGCCATTTTCTACCATTATCTTTCTCCTAAGATTCAGTTATAGGACAATCCTAGACCGAACTACAGAAAAATGGGCAGCACGTTGGCGCAGCGGTAGAGTTGCTGCCTCACAGTAAAAATCGTCCCAAGTGTGTGTAGGATAGCGTTAGTGGGGGGTCGCTGGTCGGCGCGGACTCGGTGGGCCGAAGGGCCAGTTACCGCGCTGTATTTCTCAACTAAACTAAAAGAATTTATGCAGGGGCTGGTATATCTCCACCTTTTTTTTCTTTTTTTTTTTTTCTTCTTTTTTCCCCCCATTTCCGCTCTTATACCTTTACTCACTCTTTGGCCACACTACCTTGGTAGTCTGGGGGTGCTATCTTTTCACTTTTCACCTTTTTCTTCCCCTTTCTCTCTTGTTTTCTCTCATTTTCAGGTTAAAAGGTCAAAATTGAAGCTGCACAATAATTGTATAATTTTACACGCCGAATGTTTTATTCTTGTACAATTGCTTATAATAAAAATAATTTAAAAAAATAAAATAAAAAAAAGAATGTATGCATGAACTTGTGAGCTATGATAAACAAAGCCAAACACCGCCTGTTACAGCATGATGGCACTGTCTTCTCAGGTGTGACATTAATATAGGATCTGAACCACCCCAACCAACATGGCAATGTATTTTCCATGGCATGGCATGGTTTGACCTGAATCCAAATGTTTTACAAGATTATACACGTCAACCCCAACAGATACATTTGGGACAACTCAACAGGACAGGCAGCATCTGTGGAGAGAAGGAATGGGTGACGTTTTGGGTCGAGACCCTTCTCGCTGCCTGTCCCGCTGTGTTACTCCAGCTTTTTGTGTCTATCTTCGGTTTAAACCAGCATCTTCCTTCCTACACATACATTTGGGTCCCATTCAACATATCGGGCAACACAGCATGATGTAACTGTGGCAATCTGAGTAAATTTTCAGCACGACATATGTATAGATTAACAATCGCAACAAACACGAGTCAAATAAACTGCGATATTTTTCACTTTTTAAAATTCTCGTGAACATCCAGCAACGCCAAAATGTAAAACTCAACCTAGATACGAGTGAGGACTAATAATTAACTGAATGATCAGTGTTTATTCAACTGGCTCTCACTCAATCCACCCCATGTTAACTCAACACTATTACAACCAATTACAACCAATTATTTTTATCTACTGTTTGCAATTCTAATTGCAAAAATTGCCCAAATATTATAAATCCTTTCTAAATCAATATGCAAAGTAGTTTTGTACGCTTAAGATATTTATTTATTCATAGAAGGTGTTTTCCGCTGGTTTAGTTCTCTGTAAAGCCCTTATTAAATTTTTAGCTATATTTAAAAGAGGCTATTAAAAAAAATATTGTATATTATTTATTTGATTCTTTATTTCGAACAGAATAAAAGAATAAAAAGCAAGTGTGAAACAGCATGCAAAAAACAAAACAAGAATATTATATAAAGTGTCATAAACAATATTTTATGAATAAATGAAATCGTATGTGTCTGAAAAGGAGCAGGAAGAAGCCAAAGCTTATTCAACTGCTTATAATTATCTTATACAAATTTAGCAGCTATAAACACCTATTTCCGTATGTACACCAAATTATTTACATTTATACACTAATCACATATTTACAAAGCCATACAAAAAAATGAGAGAAAAAAAGAAAATAGAAAAGAAAAAACCCTCATATACTATACAGTATCTCTTAGTCATATATACAACCCATCACCCTATAATCACCCTTCCCAATACAATCAGTATAACAAATATCCCACCTATCCTCATCCCAATATCCTTTAAAAAAAGTGTTTTTGTACATCTTTTTAAACTGAATTATGTTTGTGCTAAGTTTCACCTGTGGTTTCAACCTTAAACTTGTCTTTCAGCATTCACTTCCTAACAACAACCTCAAAGCAACGGCTGGCTTAGTACAAGTTATTGTTGATGTTTCAAACAGCCAAATTTTGGTTTCCTACGAAGGTCTTCTTCCCCTGTTTTTTTTATTTTTTGTTTTTTATTTTAATTTATTAATCAAAAATATTTATTCAAATATTAAAATAATATATACAGCACAGTAAAAACCAAAAACAGAACCCACCACCATAACTACACGACAAACAATAAACTATTATATAACTATATTACACTCCTTGTCGAGGATGCATTCAACCCCCCTCAGTGCCCAGCGGTCCCGGAAATCCCCCAGGGTGCCCGTGGACAGGGCGTATTCCCTTTCTAACCGCACCCGGGCACGGACGTAATCCCAACTCTTCCCCTCTGTCGTCAGGCTTCTGAACAGACCTTCCATACGCAGGTGTGCTGTCAGATTTACTGCCACCCCATTGGACTTTGTCAATGGAACTGCAGAAGCCGGTTTAAACCGAAGATAGACACAAAAAGCTGGAGTAACTCAGCGGGACAGGCAGCATCTGTGGAGAGAAGGAATGGGTGACATTCCAGGTTGAGACCCTACTTCAGACCGAGAGTCAGGGGAAAGGGAAACGAGAGATATAGACGGTGATATAGAGAGATGTAGAACAAATGTGAATGAAAGATATGCAAAAAGTAACGATGATGAAGGAAACAGGCCATTGTTAGCTATGGGCTAGGTGAAAACGAGTCATCGACAATGAGACTCAACAAGACGACTTTAAAGTGAGTACAATGACTTGGGCAGGGAGGATACGGAGAGAGAGGGGATGCAAGGGTTACTTGAAGTTAGAGAAATTAATATTCATACCGCTGGGTTGTAAACTGCTGAGAACTATATTCTGCAATAATTCAGGGTATCTTCCCCTCTATTGTACTTGAGTTTGAAGTGAATATATTTATGTACAGTATTAGCTGATCTGATAGGATCACATGGAAAACAAAGCTTTACAAGAGACCTCTGTACATATGACAATAATAAACCTAAACCTAAAGGGCCTGTCCCACTTATGCGATTTTTCCAACGACTTGCTGGCACCCGTCATCGTCGCAGGCAGGTCGCCGAAAATTTTCAACGTGTTGAAAATCGAGCAGCGACCAGAAATACGTACGACTCTTTGGGCAACTACTCACGACCATACAGGCGACAGGCCGCGACATGACACAGAGGCAAGGGAGAGGGAACCGTCCGATATGATAAGGTACACAGAAGAAATGAATGAAAGATATGCAAAAAGGCAGATGAAAGCCAGCAAGGATGATCAAGAAATGGTGGAGCCCACAATGGTCCATTGTTGGCAGTGGGGAAGGTGATAACGAGTAATGCAAACAGTGAAACTCAGCAGGACGACAGTGAAAGTAGTTCAACGGCTGGGGTGGGAGGGGGACGGAGAGAGAGGGGTCACCGATCCATGTTGTCCAGAAATGCTGCCTGACCCGCTGAGTCACTCCAGCATTTTGTATCTATCTTCAGTGCAAGCCAGCACCTGCAGTTCCTTCCGACACACAGTGTTACCCATTCACTCGCTGAATGACTAATCAATGAGCTTAGGTGAATTAGTTTAATCTATTGCTGTTGCCCTGAGTGCTTTGAGCTGCAAAGAAAGCCATTGATGGAATAGAGGTCCTGAAAATCCAAGTGCAATTAACATGCCCTCACCAGTACTCCAGCAGTGCCCTTCTGAACTTCAATCATATTGTTCAATTCCTGCATTAATTGTTCACAATCCTGCGTTCATCTCCACCGTTGTCTCATGTTCATTTTTTTCTCCCGTACAAGCCAAACAAAAATCACTTCCAATCCAATCCATTAGCGAGAGAAAGAGGGTATTTGTTTCTAATGCAAGGGACAGCTGGTTTCAAACAGTTTCACAACGGCACCAGCTCGGAGGTTAATATCATAGAAATACATTAACTGAGATTAATTCTACCTGGCTCCAAAAATCCAGAAACCAGGTAAAGTCAGTGAATATTAATTTTGGCAAATTAGCGATAGAGAGATTGATACAGATCAATTGAGCGGTGGATGAAAGGTCTTTTGTTCTAATGAATGGTAAAGGGCCTGTCCCACTGTACGAGGTTCTCCCGAGTTTTCCCCTGATTCGAACTCGGAGAATGTCCGTAGCGGGTACGTAGGAGTTCGTAAATGTCTCGTAGCGGCTCGTACGAGTAACGGTAGGTACTCGGGAAATCCGGTAAGCTGGTGACGTTTTTTCAACACTGTGAAAAATGTCCACGAGTAAAAAAATACTTGTGATGAAAAAACATGTTACTTTTTGCTCGTACGAGACATCCACAAACTCCTACGAACCCGCTACGGACATTCTCCGAGTTCGAATCAGGGGAAAAGTCGGGAGAACTCTTGAATTACCTCGTACAGTGGGACAGGGGCTTAACTGAGTGATCAGCCATGATCACAGTGAATGGTTCGAAGGGCCGAAAGGCCTACTCCTGCACCTATTGTCTATTGTCTATTGAGCCTGAATAGTTTATCAGGCCACCACCACTCTCTGTTAAAAACTCGCACCCAATATCTCCATTAAACCTTCCCCCTCCCACCTTACAGCTATGACCTCTAATGTTGGACATTTCCACCCTGGGGAAAAGGTTCTGAATGTCTACCCTATCATTGCCTCTCATAATTTTAAACACTTCTATCAAGTCTCCCCCGACCTCTGACATCCCAGAGATAATAATCCAAGTCTATCCAACCTTTCTCTTCTGGGGTAGGGGTGACCTGTACAAAAGGGACGGGTTACACCTTAACTGGAGGGGGACCAACATTCTGGCAGGCAGGTTTGCTAGGGCTACACGTGGGGGTTTAAATTAAATAGTGGGGGGGGGAGGGATTGACAAATTGGGAGTATAAAGATGGAGTTGAAGGGGAAGTGGCTACAGGAAAAATTGCAAAAGATTCTCGAATTAATGGGAAGGAAAGCTTGAAAATGGACAACAGAATAAGGTCAGGGCCAATTGCGAGGGGGGAAGTGAATACGGAGGTCAAAGTACTGTATATGAATGCGCAAAGTATAAGGAATTAAGTAGACATGATCACAGTGAATGGCGGTGCTGGCTCGAAGGGCCAAATGGCCTACTCCTGCACCTTTTGTCTATTGTCTATTGTCTATTTCCCCGTAGCTGAAACCAGGCAGCATTTCTCTCACGTTTCTGACTCCCTGTATTTAGACAAAGGTATTTCATCGGTTGACTTATTGCAAAAAAATATATGCAGCTGCAACTTCAGTCCCAAGCTCCATTATTCCTTCCAGCTCAAAAACGATATACTTAGGTGTCTGCGCTCCTTTGCGTCTGTTGCCGAGACGTCTCGTTGCGTGGCCTGCACGATAAGACCTTCTGCCTGGCCCTGCCAACCACAACCCTATCATTCCTGCCCCCAATTAAAGAAATAAAAGAACAAGCCATATTTTAAAAAAAACTCTTGACATTTAGTTTGGTGAATCTCGAGGATTGCTTCTGTACCCTACTCTTCAGGGTCGACAGCGACAATTCTGCATGAACTCACAATGCAATCAACGAATCCATCTGCATTACCTTAAGAAACGTGAGAGAAGTGCTGCCTGGTTTCAGCTACGGGGAAATAGACAATAGACAATAGACAATAGACAAAAGGTGCAGGAGTAGGCCATTTGGCCCTTCGAGCCAGCACCGCCATTCACTGTGCAAATGGGTAATATTTTCCCGTTCCCATAAGGAACAGCCTGCCGTTGGAATCCATGAGCATAAACAATGCACACAACCTTTTCCTGCCGTGTTGGTCATTATTCTCAAGAGCTCATCCACAACTCTATTGGCCTTAAGATGATCATCACCATTCTATTTATCAGCCAAGAACGTGCCCATCCGACCTTCCTTGGCTCCTGGCCCAGTAATGCACCATAGATCAATTTGAACATTGACAAAAGTGATTTCCTTCCAGCTTTGCATGTCTTGTCGGTGTCTGCACCCTATTGTTACAACATACAGCATGCTCCAACATTGGAAACTGGTCAGAAGCTTGGGGCCGCCACGGTGGCGCAGTGCCAGAGTTTAGTTTCGTTTTTAAGAAGGAACTGCAGATGCTGGAAAATCGAAGGTAGACAAAAAATGCTGGAGAAACTCAGCGGGTGCAGCAGCATCTATGGAGCGAAGGAAATAGGCAACGTTTCGGGCCGAAACCCTTCAGGAAGGAAATAGGTAACGTTTCGGGCCGAAACCCGGAAGGGTTTCGGCCCGAAACGTTGCCTATTTCCTTCGCTCCATAGATGCTGCTGCACCCGCTGAGTTTCTCCAGCACTTTTGTCTACCTTTACTTTAGTTTTGTTTAGGTCAGTTTAGTTTAGAGATACAGCACGGAAACAGGAGGCCCTTCGGCCCACCGAGTCCCCACTGACCAGCGATCCCCGTACATTAACACACACTCGGGACAATTTTACATTTATACGAAGCCAATTAACCCGCAAACTTGTACGTCTTTGGAGTGTTGGAGGAAACCGAAGATCTCGGAGAGAAAACCCATGCGGTCACAGGGAGAACGTGCAAACTCCGTACAGAAAGCACCCGTAGTCGGTATCAATCCCGGGTCCCTGGCACTATAATCACTGTAAGGTAGCAACTCTACCACTGCGCCACCGGGCTGCCTACCATTGCTGCCTTATAACGCCAGAGACCCGGGTTCGATCGCGACTACGGGCGCTGTCTGTACGGAGTTTGTACGTTCTCCCTGTGACCGCGTGGGTTTTCTCCGAGATCTTCGGTTTCCTTCCACTCTACAAAGACGTACAGGTTTGTAGGTTAATTGGCTTGGTGTATGTGTAAATTGTCACTAGAGTGTGTGGGATAGTGTTAATGTGCGGGGATCGCTGGTCGATGGGCCGAAGGGCCTGTTTCTGCACTATATCTCTAAACAAAATTAAAGTGTTCAATGTAATTCCCAATGGTCCCTCTTTGTTCTTGGTTGCCCCTCCATCCCCCCCCCCCCCCCCCCCCCCACCTACGACAATACAGGTGAATCAGACTGTACCCAAGTTCATACAAAGTCCGCTCACATGCCTGGTAACACAGGGGAAGTAGCTGTTCCTGAGTCTGGTGGTGCGTGCTTTGAAGATTCTCTCTATCTTCTGCCCGATGGGAGTGAGGAGATGAAGGAATGAGCAGTGATCTCTACCTCAATGGTTATGCCACATTTTGTGGCTGCATAGGCTACTGGCAAAACGCGATGTGTCGAATGCAGACAATTGTACAGAGGTTCCGACACACACTACATGCCATTCCCACTCTCCTTCGCATCTTATGCAGCCATTCTATGCCTGCCATGGGGTATGACTTTCAAGTCTGACACCATTCCCAGTAGTCAGCGCAGCAGAGGTGTGGTTCATAAGGTCAAAACTGATAGTAGAATTAGGCTATTCGGCCCATCAAGTCCACTCCGCCATTCAATCATGGCTGATCTATCTCTCCCGCCTAACCCCATTCTCCTGCCTTCTCCCCATAATCTCTGAACACCCGTACTAATCAAGAATCTATCTATTTTCTGCCTTAAAAATATCTACTGACTTGGCATCCACAGCCTTCTGTGGCAAAGAATTTGCACAGATTCACCACCCTCTGACTAAATAAATGTATCCTCATCTCCTTCCTAAAAGGACGTCCTTTAATTCTGAAGCCATGACCTCTAGTCCTAGACTCTCCCACTAGTGGAAACATCCTCGCCACATCCACTCTATCCAAGCCTTTCACTATTCTGTATGTTTCAATGAGGTCTCCCCTCATTCTTCAAAACCCCAGCGAGTGCAGGCCCAGTACTGACAAATGTTCATCATAGGTTAACCCACTCATTCCTGGGATGCAGTTTAGGTGTGCAAGTCCAGCTCTAGAGCTTCATTTTGAATGCAACCCTTCTTAAATGGCTGTTTGGGCAATGTCACAAGCCTTTGCAGGCAATCTATGTTCATGCTATATAATTAGATTACCAGGCTGGGATCCAAGTTCTAACTTTATGTGGGAAGGAACTGCAGATGCTGGTTTATAATGAAGATAGTCACAAAAGCACTGGAGTACTCCAGCATTTTTGGTCTATCGCTAAGTTCTAGCGAACTGAGCCTACACAGGAATAAGAGCCATGAGTACAGGGACACAAATGGACTAAATTGGATTGTGCTAGGGCCAAGAACAGGTAGAGGGTTCATCTTTAGGGTGAAAGCAGAGTAGTTTGTAAAGAACATTGACCTGACGCATCTGGGAAACAGACTTCGAGGCTGCAACGAAAATTAACATACCGTTTGAGCCCCCCGCCCCCAGCTATGATTGACAAGAACACGGAGGCATGGCGATGATCAGTCTGGTGGCAACTCAATCTAATTCCAATCTTGTTTTCATATTAGTCTACGATGGGAAAAATAGATGTGATCTTCACAACCTGATGTTGAAGCTGAAGAAGGCCGTGTAATCGGAATATTGACATTATAACAACACATCCGTCATGCACGTATTTAAATTCGGAGACAAGAGACTTTCAAGGTTATATTTTTCTGAATGTTGCCTGAACTGGAAATCATTTTCCTAAATTCAGTTTGATAACCTGTGCAAAAAACAATAGAAATCGTCCCCAATTAGACAGCCTGGAAGTCAATGAAATAGCTACTGAGAGGACATGCGGGCTACTTGGTAAATTGGCCAGTGTAAGTTTCTCTCGGGTGCGCCACTCGGTTGTTCTGTAGCCCAACTAAAACTTACCCTATCGACATAACCTTCTCCCTAATATTTACCCAACTTGCCGGCATGTAGGTTGAGTGGTAGAATCTGGTGGGAGTTTGGACATTCAAGATACTGCGCCCTTCGGCCCACCGAGTCCGCGCCGACCAGCGATCAAGCCGTTCACTAGCGCTGTTCTACGCGGCACACTAGGGGCAATTTGCAGAAGCCAATTGATCCACACGTCTTTGGAGTGAGGGAGGAAACCGGAGCGCACAGAGAAAACCCACGTGGTCACGGGAGAACGTACAAACTCCGTAGAGACAGCACCCGTAGAACCTGGGTCTCTGGCGCTGTGAGGCAGCAACTCGACCACTGCGCCACTCTGCTGCCATGTCCTTGTATTATGAGACATCGTGAAGGTTTGCTGAGGATATGACACAAGATGGCCACACTGCATTTAAACACACTTAACCCCGTCCTACAAGTCATTGGGTGTTTTTAATGTGAAGATCTTCTTCTTCTTCTTCTTGCGTATGGCGTGCACAGCCCAAAGTTGTAGGACAACTTGTTCTATTTGATCTTATTTGATTGTGCACGCCAGGTGATTGCATTTGTCGAAACAGGGCAGACCACGTGAAGGTTGCAATCTCCTACCCCAATGCGAAGATGACAGATTGTTGATTAGTATTCTTGTCAAAGCTACCGGGGAGAAAGCAGGAGAATGGGGTTGCGAGGAAAAGGCAGATCAGCCATGATTGAACGGCGGAGTAGACTCGATGGGCCGAATGGCCTATATCTGCTCCTATGACTTATGAACCTGTCAGGGATGCACGGGTGCAGGTGATACAACCAAGGTACAAAAGTTTGGAAATATAAAGCAATTGGATCCAATATTTTTGATGCAGATGGCAGTCCTATCAACAAAAGGCCTGCTTGTTTGACAGTGTTGCACACTGAAGTCTATATTTGTCTCTTGTAAAGAGAAATAGTTCTGGCCAAGGTATTAGACTGCGGCAGATAAAAATCAAGCATTTACAACAGATTTTTTAATCGATAACTTTACACACTGCAGCCAAGGTGTAAACGTTAATCCATTTCGCAGAGACTACATTCCTCACTCGAACAAAGGAAAATAATAATCATGGCAGCTTTCGGTGATCGATGGTACGAGGCAACCTCAGTGCAACTATTCCGTACACAGCCCTGCCAAACAAAATAAATGTTCACCAACGCGTAAGTCAAGAGAAAGAAAGCAGATGTTTAATTAACTTTGAATGCAAAGTACCCGCATAGTTCCCTTTCAAAAAACTTTCAAACGCAATCCTACCATCAGGTGACCACTGATCAACGCAGGGGTATACAAAGAGTGATGGATACTGCCTGGTCCATCACAGATATTGTCCATCCCACCATCAAAGGGATCTATAGGAGGCGCTGTCTCAAAATAGGCAGCCAGCATCATCGAAGACCAACGCCACCATGGCCATGCTCCAATTTCACTCCTGCTATTGGGTAGTAGTTAGTTATAGGGGACTGAAAACCATGACAACCAGTTGAAGAATAGCTTCTTCTCAACAACCATCAGGCTCTTGAACACTATGAACCTCCTTAGACAAAACGACACAGAATGCTGGACTGTCTGGAGTGACGCAGGGTACATGGATAGGCCAGGTTTGGAGGGATATGGGCCGAATGCAGGCAGGTGGTAGTATTGTAGAAGGGACATGTTGGTCGGTTTTGGGAAAGTTGGGGCAAAGGGGCTGCTTCCACGCTGTGTCACTCCATGACTCCGCGACGGCACGCTAGAGGCAGGAAACATGTGCCCGATGTTGGGGGAGTCTAGAACCAGGGGCCACAGTTTAAGAATAAGGGGTAAGCCATTTAGGACTGAGATGAGGAAACACTTTTTCACACAGAGAGTTGTGAGTCTGTGGAATTCTCTGCCTCAGAGGGCGGTCGAGGCCGGTTCTCTGGATGCTTTCAAGAGAGAGCTAGATAGGGCTCTTAAAAATAGCGGAGTCAGGGGATATGGGGAGAAGGCAGGAACGGGGTACTGATTGGGGATGATCAGCCATGATCACATTGAATTGCGGTGCTGGCTCAATGGGCCGAATGGCCTACCCTGGCACCTATTGTCTATTGTCTATTGTCACTCCAGCTTTTTGGGTCTATCTTGCCAGGTTGTTGTAGAAGTCCAATGCCTTCATACAGTTTGACCTGCGGGTGATTCTGGCTCCTAACTACCTCCATAAAGTGGCTTAGCGACCCACTCCATTTTACCCAAAGGGAAGAAGATGGGAACAGATTCAGGAAAAGGGGAAGGGTTGGCATCCCCGCCAGTGACAACCACAGCGTGAAGATAAATGACCAGACATATCTGCTAATGATTCTCTAATGACACAAAGCATGTCAACGTTTGCGAGATTGTTCCAGCAGATGGTCTACACCCGAGTCATTAACCCACCCATTCCTCATACAGATGCCGATAACATACTGAATGCATCCAACATTTGGTTTTCATTTTGTGCGCTCTAGACTGGAAGTTTGCGATACATAAGTCCTTAGGACGGCACGGTGACGCAGCGGGTAGAGCTGCTGCTTCACAGCGTCAGAGACCCAGGTTCGATCCAGACCTTGGGTGCTGTCTCTAAGGACTTTGATCGTTCTCCCCGTGGCCGCGTGGGTTTCCTCCGGGTGCTCCAATTTCCTCCCGCATTTCAAAGACGTGCGGGTTTGTAGGTTGTGTTTAAGAAGGAACTGCAGATGGTGGAAAAATTGAAGGTGGACAAAAATGCTGGAGAAACTCAGCGGGTGAGGCAGCATCTATGGAGCGAAGGAATAGGCGACGTTTCGGGTCGAGACCCTTCTTCAGACGGTCTGTCGTATCTTTCTGTCCCCACTAGAGGGGACAGTCCCTTCGTAGCTGTCTGTCCCCTCCAGGTTCAGGGACAGTTTCTTCCCAACTGTTGTCAGGCAACTGAATCATCCTACCACATCCAGAGAGCAGTGCTGAACTACCATCTACTTCATTGGTGACCCTCAGACTATCTTTGATCAGACTTTGCTGGCTTTACCTTGCACTAAGCGTTATTCCCTTATTATGTATCTGTACACTGTAAATGGCTGGATTGTAATCATGTATTGTCTTTCCACTGACCGGTTAGCATGCAACCAAAGCTTTTCACTGTGCCTCAGTACACGTGACAATAAACTAAACTAAACTGATCTATGCCAGGTAGTTTTAGCTTCACGTCAGGGGAATGTGCAGACAATAACATTTGACCACACCTGGAGGGATGTGTTGAAACGACAGACATCATGAACATTCTCAAAGTGTTCAATGATTCTTCAGGACTGTCGAGGTACAGGTGCCACTGATGCCAACCTAGATCTCCCCACGCACAGTTCATTCATCAGACACATCAAGGCATTCATTTAAAAAAAAGACACAAAGTGCTGGAGTAACTCAGCGGGTCAGGCAGCACCTCTGGAGAACATGGATAGGTGGCGTTTCAGGTCGGGACCCTTCTTCAGACTTCTTCAAAATCGTCACCTTAGTTGAATTTAGCTTAGTTTTGTTTAGAGATACAGCGCAGAAACAGGTCCTTCGGCCCACCAGGTCCGCGCTGACCAGCGATCCCAACACATTAACACTGCCCCACACACACGCGCAGGACACTTTATATTTATCCCAAGCCAATTAATCTACAAGTCTGTATGTCTTTGGCATATGGGAGGAAACTGAAGATCTTGGAGAAAACCCACGCAGGTCAAGGGGAGAACGTACAAACTCCATACAGACAGTACCCATAGTCGGGATCATAGAAACAGAAACATAGAAAATAGGTGCAGGAGTCGGCCATTCGGCCCTTCGAGCCTGCACCGCCATTCAATATGATCATGGCTGATCATCCAACTCAGTATCCCGTACCTGCCTTCTCTCCATACCCCCTGATCCCCTTAGCCACAAGGGCCACATCTAACTCCCTCTTAAATATAGCCAATGAACTGGCCTCAACTACCCTCTGTGGCAGAGAGTTCCAGAGATTCGCCACTCTCTGTGTGAAAACGTTTTTCCTCATCTCGGTCTTAAAGGATTTCCCCCTTATCCTTAAGCTGTGACCCCTTGTCCTGGACTTCCCCAACATCGGGAACAATCTTCCTGCATCTAGCCTGTCCAACCCCATAAGAATTTTGTACGTTTCTATAAGATCCCCCTTCAATCTCCTAAATTCTAGCGAGTATAAGCCAAGGGATCGGACTAGGGACCTGGGGCTCTGGCGCTGAAAGGCAGCAACTCTACCACTGTGCCACCGTGCCGCACTATCTGCAGCCCAGATGCTGCCTGACCCGCTGAGTTACTCCAGCACTTTGTGTTTTTTTTTTGTAAACTAGCACATGAAGTCCCTTGTATCCAAGGCAGTTATTTCGCTTGTTCTCGTTCAAGGATATCTTTCCCTCTGGAATTTCAATACTCTTAAAAAATAAATTCACATGATCAGTCACTGAGGGAGCATAAGAGTCCTGCTTGTCAGTCACAGTGAAAGTTAGACAGAGTCAACTATGTACAAGAAATTTTCTAAATTTGAACTTCCATAATCATAAAATCCTTTGAATTGACCCAGCTTTCGGTCACAGTTTATGTGTTGTTAAATATTATCATGCCAGGATTCTACATTAAAAGGACAAAGAAAAGCAAATAGCAACTTTGGTCACACTTTGTCCATTTCAAATTACTCAATTCTGTTGTATAATTGTTCATTTCTTTCAATCCCCGTGAATTAAATTTCCAATACTCATCAAGCAAGGTTGTTTTGTGCAGGAAAGAACTGCAGATGCTGGTTTAAATTGAAGGTCAGGCACACAATGCTGGAGTAACCCAGCGGGACAGGCAGCATCTCTGGAGAGAAGGAATGGGTGACGTTTCGGGTCGAGACCCTTCTTGAGACTTCAAGGTTATTTGGTGTTCTGCACATCCTCATGAGGTCCCAATCAATTCCACAAGAATAGATTTTCAATGAGAGATACTGTCGTAGAGTGGTCCAGCGCAGAAACAGGTCCTTTGGCCCATCAAGTCATGGATGATCAGCCATGATCATATTGAATGGCGGTGCAGGCTCGAAGGGCCGAATGGCCTACTCCTGCACTTATGTTTCTATGTTTCTAAGTCCATGCTGACCATCAACCACCTATATACTGTAATTTTGATCACCTGTAATCACCTGTAATTCACCTGTAAGGAATACTTATTAATTTTGTCGCCGCCCTTTACGTGGGCACTCTTTGCATACCTTGTGTACGGTACGCAAAACAAAGCCTTTCACTGTGACATGTCACATATGATAATAAAGTATCAATCAATCTAACACTCATCCTACTTAACTCCCATTTTTTTTGTCATCTCATATTCCCATCAATTCCGTAGATTCCACCACTGGGATGTACACAACAGGGACAATTTACAGTGACCAATTAATCGGCCAAACCACACATCCTATGGATGTGGGAGGAAACATGGGCCCCACTCAATAGCAGGGAGAAGGTGCAAACTCCACACAGACAGCGCCCAAGTTCAGGATTGAACCTGTGAATCTGTGAGGAAGCAGCCCAACTCGCTTTGCCACAATACCACCTTGTTGTTTTTAAAAGATCTGCAGTAGCTCTCTCTTGAAAGTATCCTGAGAACCGGCCTCCACCGCCCTCTGAGGCAGAGAATTCCACAGACTCACAACTCTCTGTGTGAAAAGGTGTTTCCTCGTCTCCGTTCTAAATGGCTTAAACCCCTTATTCTTATAATCATAAAACCATAACATTCTTATGGAAGACGTGCGGGTTTGTAGGTTTTCTGGGTTAATTGGCTTCTGTAAATTGTCCCGAGATTGTAGGATGCAAAAGTGGGATGATGTAGGTGCTCGGGTGATGAGTGGTTGGCATGGTTGGCGGGCTGAAGGGCCTGTAGCTCTAAACTCTAAAGATGGCCAGTGCAGATTTGGTGGGCTGAAAGACTTGATTAGTGCTGCATACCTACGAACCTACAGCAGCCAAGGTGCAGCTGCTGGAAAGATCACTGTGAGGAGGAGAGGGGAATGTGCAGGAGAGTGGGAAGGTGCAACTGAGGCACAGACCACAACCCGTCCCAATACATTGATCAGGTCCCAAGCCACATGTAAACTCCATGCCTTTGCAAGATACTGGCTGATCAGCCCAGCAGACACCTCAGAATACCTCAGGGCGGGACGGCCGCGCAGCGGTAGAGTTGCTGCCTCACAAGCGCCAGAGACCCGGGATCGATCCTGCCTGTACGGAGTTTGTACGTTCTCCCCGTGAACTGCGTGGGTTTTCTCCGGGTGCTCCGGTTTCTGCACAAACTCCAAAGGCGTGCAGGTTTGTAGGGTAATTGGCTTCTGTAAATTGTAAATTGCCCCTCGTGTGTGCGTGTGTGTGTGAAGGGTAGTGTCAGGTTTGCGGGGATCGCTGGTCAGCGCGGACTCGGTGGGCCGCAGGGCCTGTTTGTGCGCTGTATCTCTAAACTAAACTAAAAAAATATATATATATTGCGATTATTGAGCGAGCACTGTGCACGCAGATTGCCGTTTGCAAGGTCAGTCTGCAGAGGCTGGGAGTCAAACATTGACGTCTCATCGGAACAATTTAATTCGCATCTCTGCTAATTCGCAGAAGTGTTAGCACCTCGTCTAGCGCACATGAAAACAAAGTTTAACGCAACAATTTGCCTTCAATAATCACAGAAATGGTGACATGATGACATCATTAGCTGCATGGTGGTTGCTAGGCAATTATCAGCGGCAGTAAAGGTGTTGGACAGGAAAAAACTCCAGGACCATATCCCGGCAGAAAAAGCAGCCGAGCAATATAGAATGTAAGGGAATTAAGAACCAGCAGATCCTGATACGTTAGGATCCCCAGAACCTAAACGTTATTCCCTTATCATGTATCTGTACACTGTAAATAGCTCGATTGTTATCAATGTATTGTCTTTTCCACCTGTCCAAACACGTGTCTCTTTCAATGCCTCTCTCAACATTGAAGAGGGTGGGATAGGTTTCTAAGAAGGCTGAACTTTTCTGGATGGGCTGAATGTCATTCCTCAGATTGAGGAGTGCAGTTTGTTAAACCCTAACATTTCACAAGCTAACACAACATGTTTTTGTTTTAAGCATGCGCTGCAGAAATCTATTATTGCCATTGCTCGAATACCACAATGTAATGACTGTCCATGGAGTCAGAGTCATACACCGTGGAAACAGGCCCTTCGGCCAACTTGCCCACACCGGCCGACATGTCCCATCTACACGAGTCCCACCTGCCTCCATTTTGTCCATATCCTTCTAAACCTGTCCTATCCATGCCCCTGTCTAATTGTTTCTTGAACGTTGCCTCAACTACCTCCTCCTCCATCCACCTACCACCTTTTGCGTGAAAAAAACTACGCCTGGGCTTCCTATTAAATCTTTCCCCCTCTCACCTTAAACATCAGTCCTCTGGTCCTCGATTCCCCTACTCTGGGCAAGAGAACCTGTGCGTCTACCCGAACTATTCCTCTCATGATTTTGTACACTGGGGGGAAAAAATGGAGTGTGAGAAAACTGGATGTAAAGGAGAACAATATAAAATCATGAGCTTCGGGAGAGGGCCCCTCAAAAACACAGCAAAATCCTTTTGATCGACACCATTATCGCACAGCAAACACTACAAGAAAATTCCCAGATCATTCGATCAAAAGGATAAATGTGAGGCAAAGGCCCTTTGATGCTGTAAACCTGGCAGTCTTGTATCTGGAGGAAAAACTAGGGAATGAATGAGGCTTATGAAATCACCAGATTTAATAATTAATTTGATTAAAGCAGTCACTGAGCTCATTGAAGTCGATGCTTCTGGGGCCGGGCGGGAATAAGCCACGGAGAATATTTATGGGAGGTTTGATATGGTTTAAATACTCATGAGCAACTTTCATCAGGCACGTTTAATTGACTGATTCCTTGGTTTCCAGAATTTATCCACTAACACTGATGGCGACACAATATCTTTCAGAAGGCAGACAAAAATGCTGGAGAAACTCAGCTGGTGAGGCAGCATCTATGGAGCACAGCAATAGGTGACGGTTTTCGGGTCGAGACCCTTCTTCAGACTGATGTGGGGGGTGGGGGGGGGCGGAAGGAAGAAAGGAAGAGGCGGAGACAGTGGGCTGTGGGAGAGCTGGGAAGGGGAGGGGAAGGATGGAGAAAGCAAGGACTACCTGCAATTGGAAACGTCAATATTCATACCGCTGGGGTGCAAACTACCCAAGCGAAATATGAGGTGCTGCTCCTCCAATTTGCGGCGGGACTCACTTTTTTTTCACGTATCTTTCAGTCTCTTTTTAGCTTTTACAACAATCCAATCAAACATAGAAACATAGAAGATAGGTGCAGGAGTAGGCCATTCGGCCCTTCGAGCCAGCACCGCCGTTCAATATGATCATGGCAGATCATCCAAAATCAGTCCCCCGTTCCTGCTTTCTCCCCATATCCCTTGATTCCGTTAGCCCTAAGAGCTCTATCTTAAATACTTCAATTACTTGCATGTGCAACTGATACATAAGAGTTTAAAGAGTTTAAAGGGTTTAAAAGGGTTTAAAGATTCACCACCAAAGTGTTAAAGGCTTCCTCTTTGTGGAAAACTGATCGCAATTCTAAAATATCCTTATTTTTCAATCCTACATTTCCCCAGAACTTTATCACCTTGTGTAGGAAGGAACTGCAGATGCTGGTTTAAACTGAAGATGGACACAAAACGCTGGAGTAACTCAACAGGTCAGACGGCATCTCTGGAGAAAAGAGATAGATGATGTTTCGGGTCGAGATTGAAGAAGGGTCTCGACCTGAAACGTCACCTATTCCTTTTCTTCAGAGATGCTGCCTGACCCGCTGAGTTACTCCAGCTTTTTGTGTCTATCTTCTATAACCACCTTCTCGGCAACACCTTCTGAGTTTTAGCACTCCCTCAAGTCTCCCTCCGCATGTGGCCATTTTCAAGTGTTCCACTGCAGGCGGCCGAGCCATCAGTTGCCCAGGTCCCGATCTCTGGTATTCTCCATGAAACTCTCCAGTTCCCACTCTTCCTTTAAGGCACTCCTTATACCTCTGGTTTTGACCAAGATTTTGAGGAGACCATTCAGCCCGTTGTACCAGCTTCATATTCATTATGTCTATGGGGCGGCACGGCGGTAGAGTTGCTGCCTCACAGCGCCAGAGACCGGGTTCGATCCTGACCACGGGCGCTGTCTGTACGAAGTTTGTACATTCTCCCCGTGAGAACGTGGGTTTTTCTCCGGGTGCTCCGGTTACCTCCCACATCACAAAGACATACAGGTTTAGTAGGTCCATTGGCGTGGGCAAAAAATTGTGAATTGTCCCTAATGTGCAAGACAGTGCTAATGTACGTACGGGGTGATCGCTGGTCGGCGCGGACTCGGTGGGCCGAAGGGCCTGTTTCCGCACCTGTATCTCTACACTAAACTAAACTACGACTATGGCTAAGCGATGACCTCAATACCACTGTCCTACACTAAACTCGTATCACTTGATTCCCCATTCATCCAAAAATCAATTGAGCATCTCGCCTGGTATCAAACTTGTCAATTTTGTTTGATAATGTTCCCACGAATGCACTTGGGATGTATTTCTTAAAGAATCTCCATCCTCAGTTCACTGCACAGCGGAGAATTTTGACAGCAATTCACACCATGCGCTACAGGGTGTTGGAAATATGTGTCACAGAGTGGTGTTGAGATTGCCAACAGACACTACCCTAGTTACGCGAGATTGTCATCCCTTCATGTGATTTTCATTTGTTTTACGGGAATAAATACTCGGAAGAGCGCACACATGTTTCATTTTGAATTTGCTTTGATTGTCGACACAATCCATTATTAATTAACATACATCCAGTTAGGTTTAAAGAAATACTAGCAGTGAAATCTTCACCAACAACTGCCGCTGCGGGGGTTGCCTGGCGGATGGCTGCGGAGAAGCCGAGGCCGGAGCCTTGCGGGTCAGGGCCGGAGCCTCGCGGGTCAGGGGCGGGGCCTCGTGGGTCAGGGGCGGAGCCTCGTGGGTGAGGGGTGGAGCCTCGCGGGTCGGGGCGGACCCTCACGGGTCAGGGGTGGAGCCTTGCGGGTCAGGGGCGGGCCTCGTGGGTCAGGGGCGGAGCCTCGCGGTGAGAGGCGGAGCCTCGTGGGTCAGGGGTGGAGCCTTGTGGGGGGGGGTCAGGGGCGGGGCCTCATGGGTCAGGGGCGGAAACTCGCGGGTCAGGGGCGGGGCCTCGTGGGTCAGGGGTGGAGCCTTGCGGGTGAGGGGTGGAGCCTCACGGGTCGGGGTGGAGCCTCGCTGGTCAGGGGCAGAGCCTCGTGGGTCAGGGGTGGATCCTCGCGGGTGAGAGGTGGATCCTCGCGGGTGAGAGGCGGAGCCTCGTGGGTCGGGGCGGAGCCTCACGTGTGAAGGGTGGAGCCTCGCGGGTCAGGGGCGGGGCCTCGCAAGTCGACGAAGCTCGCAGCCGACGTGCCGGGGTCTTCAGAGCCCGCGGCCGGGGGCCGGGGTCGGCACCATGGGAAACGTCCGAGAGGTCGTGGAGGGGTCGGTGCGTCGGTCGATGATGGCTCCGACCGACGGACGAGGACAGACCACGCCGAGGGAAGGAACAATGGTGACCCAGCGTCTGTGGGGGAACCACCGTGAGGAGGCGGATGGGCGAGAACAAGGGGGGACCTGGTGCAGATACTTTGTCAGTGCCCTTTATGTGGCAACTCTTTGCATACCTTGGGTACACAAGCAAAGAATTTCACTGTGACTCGTCACATGTGACAATAAAGTATTCATTCATTCATTCATTCATTCATTCATTCATTCATTCATTCATTCAACATATGACCTGACTGAGGGAAAAGAACTTTGAAAACACACACCTCCAGATTCAGGAACGGTTTCCTCCCAGCTGTTATCAGTCAACTGTACCACTCTGTTAACGCCTAGAGAGCAGTCCTGAGCTATTATCTACCTCATTGGAGACCCACAGACTATCTTTAATCTTGCACCAAACGTTATTTCCTTTTATGCTGCATCTGTACACTGTGGACGGCTCGATTGAAATCATGTTTTGTCTTTCCGCTGACTGGTTAGCACACAACAACAGCTTTTCACTGTACCACGGTACACGTGACAATAATCTACACCTCATGTGTTAAAGGCGTACTGACTCGATCTGGTTGTTTCACCAACACAATGGCAGAAACTGACGTAAGGGAATGTCTCTCAATTGCACTCTCAACAAAAAAAGGTGAATGAGTGTTTTGAGCATGTTGTAGGAACAGACTTAGGCCATTCGGCCCATCAATCAGGGCTGATCTATCCTTCCCCCTCAACCCCATTCTCCTGCCTTCCCCCCATAACCCTTGACACCCGTACTAATCAAGAGGCTATCAATATCCATTGACTTGGCCTCCACAGCCGCCTGTGGCGATGGATTCCACAGATTCACCACCTCCTGACTAAAGAATGTGCTTGTTCAGTAATCGTCGAGTGTGCTAAAGAAATGGATGCCCGGAGATATTATTTTTACCATGTTTCCCCCAGGGGGTCAGGCAGCATCTGTGGAGGGCAAGGACAGGCCACGTATCGGATCGGGACCCTTCCTCAGACTGAAACCTTCGCAGTGTGTTTGCTCTCTCTGACCCACGGCACATTTCCAGCGTTCCCCGCTCTCATTAACCCACCAAATAGGCCCAACGTTTTCTTTGGAACTGCGGAGCACTCGTTTTTTTTGCAGGCCTCGCCTAACGATCGGAAAACTGGCAGCGTCTTCAGCCCGTCCATTCACTGAACACATCTGCTATTAATGTGCAATCTGCTCAGCCCGAAAGGTGGTGAGATAGCAGCGCATCTAACAGAGCTTCAGCCATAACTTGGAGAGATCAATAGTCCTGCGGTACGTTGCTGTTTTTTGGACACATTTCATCTGGATTGCGCTATCATAATTGCACTAGAATAGGCAACAAAAGGGCGGCTGGGTGGCGCATCGGTGGAGTTGCTGCTTTACAGCGCCAGAGACCCGGGTTCGATACTGACCAAGGTCCATGCTGTATCGCTTGATGGCGGGACTGTCATATGCTGAGAGAATGGAGCAGCTGGGCTTGTACACTCTGGAGTTTAGAAGGATGAGAGGGCCTCTCATTGAAACATATAAGATTGTTACAGGGCTTGGACATGCTAGAGGCAGGAAACATGTTCCCGATGTTGGTGGAGTCCAGAACCAGGGGCCACACACAGTTTAAGAATAAGGAGTAAGCCATTTAGAACGGAGACGAGGAAACACTTTTTCTCACAGAGAGTGGTGAGTCTGTGGAATTCTCTGCCTCAGAGGGTGGTGGAGGCAGGTTCTCTGGATGCTTTCAAGAGAGAGCTAGATAGGGCTCTTAAAAATAGCGGAGTAATGGGGATATGGGGAGACGGCAGGAACGGGGTACTGATTGGGGACGATCAGCCATGATCACATTGAATGGCGGTGCTGGCTCGAAGGGCCAAATGGCCTACTCCTGCACCTATTGTCTATGTATCTCTAACGATAAACTAAACCACAACTTCAGAATCAGTTTCCTGGACAAAACACAATTGTTGGTTGTTTTATCCAAGTTCTGATGAGCAAACTCTGGCACAGGAAGTGAAAATAAACCTTCACTTTGTGACCAAGGGGTGTTCACTTTTCCAGCTACAAACAGTCACAGCTACAGAAATGGTGGCGCGGCGGTAGAGTTGCTACCTTACAGCGCGGGTTCGATCCTGACTACGGGTGCTGTCTGTACGGTGTTCGTACGTTCTCCCCGTAACTGCATGGGTTTTCTCCGGGTGCTCCGGTTTCCTCCCACACTCCAAAGACCTACAGGTGTGTAGGTTAATTGGTTTCTGTAAAAAGGGCGCCGACCTGAAACAAAACACCTATTCCTTTTCTCCAGAGATGCTGCCGGACCCGCTGAGTTACTCCAGCATTTTGGTGTCTATCTTTAGTCTGGAGATGGGGAGGAATTTCTTTAGTCAGAGTATGGCGAATCTACGGAATTCATTGCCACGGAAAGCAATGTAGATGAAGACCAGAGATTGAAAGATTCTTGATCAGGAAAGGTGTCATAGGTTAGGCAAAGAAGGCAGGAGAATGGGGTTGAGAAGGAAAAATAGATCAGCCATGATCGAATGGTGGAGCGGACTCAGTGGGCCGAAGGGCCTCTTTTTGCACAGTATCTGTAAATCACTGAGACAACATAGAAAAATACTGTTGCTAAACAAGTCCCTAAGCACACTTGAAAAGATTGGAATGATTCAGGTATCCGTCCCAGTAAGAACATGCAATCATAGAACAATAACATTTATTCAAAGCCTCTAATGTTGTCTAAAAATGGGTACACGGAACAGTAATGTGCTAAGATTGAATGAATCATCCTCAAACCATATTGACACTGTAAATATGAAAGCTGTTGACAGGAGATTTCTGCAGGGACCAAGTATTAACTAAGACTCTGTAAGGTTTAGTAGGCTCAGCAAGGACAGTAAGTCAAGGTTGAGATCATCGAAGGCACACGACAAACACGAATAATTAAAGGTCGAGAGAGAGTGGATGTGGAGATGATGTTCCCAGTAGTGGGAGAGTCCAGGGCCAGACGGCACAGCCTCAGAATGAAAGGACAAACCTTTAGTTTAGTTCTGTTTTGTTCTGGCCTTCTCTATTCTTCAGTCTGAAGAAGGATTCCAACTCATCGTTCCTTTATTGCATATCTTTCATTCATATGTGTAGGAAAGAACTGCAGATGCTGGTTTACATTGAAGGTAGACACAAAATGCTGGAGGAACTCAGCGGGACAGGCAGCATCTCTGGAGAGAGAAGGAATGGATGACCCGAAACGTCACCCATTCCTTCTCTCCAGAGATGCTGCGTGTCCCTCTTTCATTCATTTGTTCTATATCTCTCTCTATATCACCGTCTATATCTCTCGTTTCCCTCCCCCCCTGACTCTCAGTCTGAAGAAGGGTCTTGACCCGAAGCGCCACCTATTCCTTTTGTCCAGGGATGCTACCTGACCAGCTGAGTTACTCCAGTATTTTGTGTCTACCTTTAGTCTGCAGATGAGGAGGAATTTCTTTAGCCAGAGGGTGGCGAATCTGTGGAATTCATTGCTATAAATGGCTATGCAGATCAAGTCATTGGGTACTTATAAAGAAAAGATTGACAGGTTCTTGATCAGTAATGCCCCTGTCCCAATGTACGAGCTCATTCAAGAGCTCTCCCGAGTTTAAAAAAAAATCAAACTCGTGGTAAGCACGTAGAATGTACGTAGCGGGTAGGTCGGAGCTCGGGGACGTCTCTTAGCGGCTCGTAACGCTAACGGCAGGTACTCGGGAAACGCAGTCAACTCGGGAAGACTCGTGAAGATTTTTCAACATGTTGAAAACTGTCCACGAGAGCCCCGAGTACCGACGAGCGGCCATTACCGTAAATCTCCGAGTTCGAATCAGGGCAAACTCGGGGAGAACTCTTTGAATGAACTCGTACAGTGGGACAGAATGGGGTTGAGATGGAAATATCGATCAGCCATGCTCAAATGGTGGGCCGAATGGCCTAGTTCTGACCCTGTGTCTTATGGTTTTATGTTCCAATGAGGTAACTACCCTGACATTTTAGTTTAGTTTAGAGATACAGCGCGGAAACAGGCCCTTTGGCCCAACGAGTCAGTGCCGACCAGCCATCACCCCATACACTAGCACTATCCAACAAACTAGGGATAATTTACAGTCGCCAATTAGCCTACAAACCCGTACATCTTTGGAGTGCGGCTGGAAACCAGAGCACCTGGAGAAACCAGGGAGAATGGACAAACTCCATACAGACAGCACCCGTAGTCAGGATCGAACCCAGGTCTCTGGCGCTGTGAGGCAGCAACTCTACCGCTGTGCCACCCCTGTTCACACTGATTTTTATTTCGATGATAAAGAAAACTGACTAGTCCTCATTACGAATGTTCAGCATGTTTTGGATCAGGCACGCCAGCAGATTACACAATTACATTTTACAGCGCATAATATATCTGGAGAAATAGCATCGGTTAATGGACCTCATTTCCATTACCTCTGTTTAAATGCTTTATGCAGAGAAAGGTATTGAACATTGATTAACTCTTCCAGACCATCCAGCCTCGTCTCCTACAGCTGAACGGTCAGTCGGCATTCTCAAGGAAGCTTTGAAGAGAAAGGTTTTCTGAAGTTGAACCATGAATCAGTGTTCAGCTACTTTTCTATTCGGGAATCGTACAACAACACGTTCTGCCGGCAGACTCACACCAGAACGTTACTGGTGCATAGCGGGCATGTTTCTGTATACGACAGCCCAGCGGAGTGGACAGAGTGGAAGGTAGCAGTTGTACCAACAGCAGGATCATGGCTTGCATCCTAACAGTTCATTGGAAGGGTGGTTGTAAATGGTCCCTAGTGTGTGTAGGACAGCGCTGGTCGACGCAGACTCGGTGGGCCAAAAGGGATGTTTTTTTATAGAGATACAGCACGGAAACAGGCCCTTCGGCCCACCGGGTCTGCACCGACCAGCGATCCCCGCATATTAACACTGTCCAACACACACACTAGGGACAATTTTTACATTTACCAAGCCAATTAACCTACAAAACCTGTAGGTCTTTGGAGTGTGGGAGGAAACCGAAGATCTTTGAGAAAACCCATGCAGGTCATGGGGGGGGGTGGGGGCGTACAAACTCCGTACAAACAGCACCCGTGGTCACGATCGAACCCGGGGTCTCTGGCGCTGTGAAGCAGCAACTCTACCGCTGGGCCACCGTGCCGCCCAGTTGCGCGCTGTTTCGCTAAAACTAAGAAAAAATAAAAATTAAAGAAGAGATGAGGCCTGCATAGGTCAGCCATGATCATATTGAATGGTGGAACAGGCTCGATAGACGTGGAGACCTGCTCGGCCTGTTGTTATCTTGTGTTCTTGTGATGCAGAGTCATCCTGCCTCATTGCAGTGATGTATCGTTACAGCATGATTCAAGAACTAGGTAAAACAACACACGGATTATTCCCCCGTCCTTCATTGTGCTGTGGCCACTGCCTCACCTCACTGTGGGGGCAGCTGACACACTTTCCTTGCCTGCTGAGTTCATATGTTCATAAGTTCCAGAAGCAGAATTAGGCCATTCAGCCCATCAAGTTTACTCTGCCATTCAATCGTGGCTGATCTACCTTTCCTGCTCAGTCCCATTGTCCTGCCTTCACCCCATAACCTCTGACACCCGTATTAACAAAGAATCAATTAACCCTCCCCTCTCCAAGCCATTGGCCCACGTCAGCGACAGTTCAGGGAGCCTGGAGGTTGATGGTTCAAGTCCCACAACGGGAGCTTAATCACACAAGTTTCTCAACAGTAAATGCAAGCTGAATATGTAGAGCTGTTGCGTCAAAAGTGATGCATTGGCTGGAGCTTTGGGAGAACATAATAAAGCATTAGAACAACACAGCTTAAGTCCTCACATCATTACATCACCAATCGCCCCCATCATTACGCATCCCTTCATCTGCCGTGCATTCTTAAACAATTGGAGCTTCAATTTGCAATGACGGGGAAAGAAATGTTTTATCCCAAAGGCACATCCTCATCGGGCCAAAGAGCCTCCGCGTAAGGTAATGTCTCGAAATGCAGATTGGGACAAAGATGTAAAGTGCCTGACATGTCTTGCTGCCATGTTATACAGCCACGCTGACTCCAATCCGTAGTGACTCCATACCATAGTGACTCCAATCCACAGTGACTCCATACCACAGTGACTCCATACCATAGTGACTCCAATCCACAGTGACTCCAATCCATAGTGACTCTGAACCGTAGCGATTCTAAACCACAGTGACTACAAACCATAGCAACTCCAATCCATAGTGATTTCAATCCATCGTGCAGAACACAATGTCCCGTGTGGTTCTGAGCTTTCTAGTCAGGACCAAGAACAAAATATCTGCAAATCTACTGAGCTACATGCAGAATGGGGCTGGTGCAAAGATGTAAAGTGCCTGACATGTCTTGCTGCCATGTTATACAGCCACGCTGACTCCAATCCGTAGTGACTCCATACCATAGTGAACCCAATCCATAGTGTACCCAATCCATAGTGAACCCAATCCATAGTGACTACAATCCATAGTGAACCCAATCCATAGTGAACCCAATCCATAGTGAACCCAATCTATCGTGTATCCAATCTGTGGTGACTTCAATCCGCAATGACTCCAATCCATAGTGACTCCAATCCATAGTGTACCCAATCTATCGTGTATCCAATCTGTGGTGACTCCAATCCTTAGTGACTACATACCATGGTGACTCCAAGCCGTAATGATTCCAACCCAGAGTGCAGCGCTCTGTGCCCTGCGTGGTTCTGAGCTTTCTAGTTCGTTCGCTCGTGTGTCAGACGAAGCAGAGCTCGCTGTTGGACTCCGTCGTGGTCCAACATGTTGACAGAATCGGTCGCCCGGCCCGTCACTGAGTGCATCGTATTGTCGTTTCCGGGGATCGCTTCTGTCCTGATCCCAGCTTTCTAATGGGGACCAAGAACAAAGTATCCGGGGACCTACTGAGCTGTGTGTCTTGAAACACAACTATTACTTTCTGTGCTCCCTGGTAATTTGCAAACTGATCACATTAATACGGTGATTTACACGCTACTGACTGCAACAAGTCTGCACTATAATCTAATTTAGGGTTATGATTTATCGGGCAGTGGGTTAGGGTTCCAAACATAAAACATAGCGTAGGAACAGGCCCTTCAGCCTGTCTGGTCTGTGCCGAACCTGATGCTTCATTCTTCTTGTCGAGTCCACACACAAGATTAGAGGTTGTTCAGCCAGAGTTGAACACACTTCTCAGCATCTGCAGACAATGGTGTCTGTCTTGCCCTTCATGCGTGTGGTGGTGGAAAGATTGGTGGAATCGGGGCCGCGACGTGAACGCTCTTCCCTTGACCCCAACGTGACGCTAAGTTAACCTAATCTGCTGTGCCTGGACTGGACGTGATCCGTGTCCCTCCATTCCCTGTATGTTCACATGCCAATCTAAACGCCACTATCATATCCACCTGCACCACCACCCCTGGCCACACGTTCCAGGGCGTCTATCACTCACTAGGTACACAAAAATGCTGGAGAAACTCAGCGGGTGCAGCAGCATCTGTGGAGCGAAGGGAATAGGCAACGTTTCGGGCCGAAACCCTTCTTCCTTCGCTCCATAGATGCTGCTGCACCCGCACCCGAAACCCTTCAGGAAGGAAATAGGTAACGTTTTGGGCCGAAACCCTTCCGGGTTTCGGCCCGAAACGTTGCCTATTTCCTTCGCTCCATAGATGCTGCTGCACCCGCTGAGTTTCTCCAGCATTTTTGTGTACCTTCGATTTTCCAGCATCTGCAGTTCCTTCTTTAACAATCTATCACTCACTGTTTAAAACATTTGTACTGCACATCTCCTTTAAACTCGCACCTTAAAACTATTCCCCTCTAGTCGTTGGTATTTCCACCCTGGGGTAAAGGTTCTGACTGTCTGCTCTGTCTGTGCCTCCCATAATCTTATATAATCTTATATATGTAAGGGCGTGTCCAGCGGAGGTGGGGTGCAGGGGCTTTGTAGCCAGTCCCACCGCAAGGCTCCTGAGGGAAGTAGGAGTCAGAGGGCAGGCACAAAGGAGGGCAATTAAAAGAACTTGCCAATGCCACCGAATGGAGCAGTCACTGGCTGTGGCTGAAGAGGAAAGATGCTGTCTGGGCTGGCACGTGACCATCTAGAGGCTAACAATAAGACACACACCCAGGTCTGATCACCCTGCGGTGGGGCCTGCCTCGACTGAGGATGTCTTGTGATAAAAGGCCGAAACACCCAATGACGTTGAGGTACACAACTGAAGATGTGTCTGATTGGTAGCAAAATCACCCAGTGGTCACCCCCAAGAATGTCAATTGTAGTGAAATCGTAGGGATTGTAACATCCAGTCCTACTAATCAATATTAGGTTTCCTCCCAGCCTCGAACGCTGGAGAGAAAACAATCCAAGACTGTCCTACCTCTCCTTATAGCTAATATCCAGGCAGCATTCTGGCCAACCCTTCTGCACCCTCTCCAAAGTCTCCACACCCATCCTTGTAATGTGCACAAACTCGTTAATGGATTGTAGGAATCAGCAGCAGTTAATATGATATCCTGCTGTTTCTGTTATAGGAATCTTGTCACAATCAACACTTACCCTATCTGCAAATTGCGCAGAATTTTTGTATTGATGCAAGAGTTATTACTAACTTTAATCATCTCAGCGACCTCACGCAAGCTCTGGCATCTTTAGACTTTCGAGATACAGTGTGGAAACAGGCCCACCGAGTCCGCGCCGACCAGCAATCCCCGCACATTAACACTACCCTACACACCCAGTAGGGGCAATTTTACATGGATTCCAAGCCAATTAGCATACAAAACTGTACGTCTTTGGAGTGTGGGAGGAAACTGAAGATCTCGGAGAAAACCAACGCAAGTCACGGGGAGAACGTGCAAACTCATGACAGACAGCACCTGTAGTCAGGATCGAATCCGGGTCTCCGGCGCAGTAAGGCAGTAGTCACCGTGCTGCCCATTGAATAGTATTTAATAATGTCTGGCCACTTGATCTTCAAGTTTATTATCTCCAGTATTCCTTGCTGAACAGTTGGTCGCTCTTTGAAGTTTGTCTTGACTATTGGCCATTACAACACATGGAAACAGGTCCCTCGGCCCACCGAGTCCACTCCGACCATCGATCACCCTCCATACAATAACACTATCCTACACACACTCGGGACAATTTCCAATTTTACCGAAGCCAATTAACCTACAAATCTGTACGTCTTTGGAGCACGGAGCACCTGGAGGAAACTACGCGGTCACAGGGACAAAATACAAACTCCGTACAGACATAGATACATAGATACATAGAAAATAGGTGCAGGAGTAGGCCATTCGGCCCTTCGAGCCTGCACCGCCATTCAATACGATCATGGCTGATCATCCAACTCAGTATCCCGTACCTGCCTTCTCTCCATACCCCCTGATCCCTTTAGCCACAAGGGCCACATCTAATTCCCTCTTAAATATAGCCAATGAACTGGCCTCAACTACCCTCTGTGGCAGAGAGTTCCAGAGATTCACCACTCTCTGTGTGAAAAAGTTTTTCCTCATCTCGGTCTTAAAGGATTTCCCCCTTATCCTTAAGCTGTGACCCCTTGTCCTGGACTTCCCCAACATCGGGAACAATCTTCCTGCATCTAGCCTGTCCAACCCCATAAGAATTTTGTACGTTTCTATAAGATCCCCTCTCAATCTCCTAAATTCTAGCGAGTATAAGCCAAGTCTATCCAGTCTTTCTTCATATGAAAGTCCTGACATCCCAGGAATCAGTCTGCTGAACCTTCTCTGCACTCCCTCTATGGCTATAATGTCCTTCCTCAGATTTGGAGACCAAAACTGTACGCAATACTCCAGGTGTGGTCTCACCAAGACCCTGTACAACTGCAGTAGAACCTCCCTGCTCCTATACTCAAATCCTCTTGCTATGAAGGCCAACAGCACCCGTGGTCAGGATCGAGCCTGTGTCTCTGGCGCTGTGAGGCAGCAACTCTACTGCTGACCAGGCAACATTCCGATCAGTGCCTCCTGCAGAGGACCAACTAACGTCGCCAATTGCTTCTCTCCATAGATGCTGCCTCACCCGCTGAGTTACTCCAGCATTTTGTGGCTACCTTCGATTTTACCAGCATCTGCAGTTCTTTCTTACACAAATTTTGCAAAACATTTCAAAATGGGAAGACCAGTGGAACGCTGGATTGAAATATGACCTCCACATTTACTTCAATGTTTATCCAAGAATGTTTCGATCTAATCTGAGTTCTGAGGGCCACAATCCCATAACGGGTTTTTGAAATGACTTTTGAATTGTTCCACAATAACTCGTGAAATCTGTCATGAATATTTATCATTCAAAGTGAGATTGAACGATGTTAATTCTATAATCTGATTATTGCAAATGAGGTGGTTGTTAAGCCTTGAGCTAGACAGCATCGTCAAGGGCAAATTGCGGGAAAAATCCAATGTCTTATTGATATGAGTTTCGTGTGAAGGAATGGCCATGTGAAGGAAGGTTCATGAAATACTGGTAACAATTTTTGGGGCACTTTTCTTGCTTACCTTGTCTTAAAGAGCAGCCGTGGTCTAGGGAGGCACGGTGGCGCAGCGGTAGAGTTGCTGCCTTACAGCGCCAGGGACCCGGGTTCGATCCTGACCGCGGGTGTTGTCTGTACGGAGTTTGTACATTCACCCCATGACCACGTGGGTTTTGTCCGATACCTTCGGTTCCCTCCCACACTCCAAAGACGTACAGGTTTGTCGGTTAATTGGCTTCGAAAAAATGGTAAATTGTCTCCGTCGTGTGGGATAGTGTCAATGTACGGCGCGATCGCTGGTTGGCGTCGATTCGGCAGGCCGAAGGTCTTATTTCCGCTCTGTATCTTTAAAGTCTAAACTCAGACTGTCTGCAAAATATCCTGAAAATATTCAATTTTGCTGTCAAATGTTTAAGTGAATTTCTAATGTTATCATGCTATGCTAATAGGTGTTGAAAACTAATATTGTTTGCATTTACAATTTCCTCAGGTTTATACCTTAAAACACAATGTTTTTTAAAAATGTTTATTTTTACCTCCTACCTTAATCTTATCCATATATTCCTTGCTCTGGTTGAAGGATTTATCTTTCCCCTTTTACACTCCACAAAGCCTTTCCAGCTTTTACTCGAAAAGGTCATTGAGATTAAATTTGTTCTTTATCCCTCCTGACCTATAGTCTGGGAGAATCCTTTAAATGGCTGCTCAGCCTCCTTGATGGTTGCTAGGCACCCGAGATCCACTGAAACTACTGTGCCCAAGAATCTCACACCAATAAACATAAATATAGAACAGTCCAGAGCAGGAACCGGACCCTCGCCGCACAATGCCCATACACCTATCCAGAATCCTATTAAATGCCACTGGGCCTGTACTCGTTGGAATTGAGAAGAATGAGGGGGGACCTCATTGAAACATACCGAACAATGAAAGGCTTGGATAGAGAAGATGTTTCCATTAGTGGGAGAGTCTTGGACTAGAAGTCATAGTCTCAGAATTAAAGGACGTTCTTTTAGGAAGGAGATAAGGAGAAATTTCTTTAGTCAAGAGGGTGGTGAATCTGTGGAATTCTTTGCCACAGAAGGCTGTGGGGGCAAAGTCAGCGGATATTTTTAAGGCAGAGATTTTTGATTAGTACAGGTGTCAGAGGTTATGGGGAGAAGGCACGAGAATGGGGTCAAGAGGGAGAGATAGATTAGCCATGATTGAATGGTTGTAGACTTGATGGGCCAAATGGCCTAATTCTCCTATCCCTTATGACCTTCTGACCTTATAACTATCTTATCTTCCTCCACCACCATTTCCGGCGGCGCATTCCAGGCACTCGCCGTCTGGGTAAAGAAACTTGCCACACACATCCCCTTTAAACTTTGCGCCGCTCACCCAAGCTAATGGTGCGGCACGATGACGTAGCGGTAGAGCTACTGCCTTCCAGCGCCAGAGTCCCGGGTTCGATCTTGACTACGGGAGCTTGTCTGTACGGAGTTTGTACGTTTTCTCCACGACCTGTGTGGGTTTTCTCCGAGATCTTCGGTTTCCTCCCGCACTCCAAAGACCTACAGGTTTGTATGTCAATTGGCTTGGTATAAATGTCAAATTGTCCCTCGTGTGGTTAGGGTACTGTTAATGTGCTGGGATCGCTGGTCGGTGTGGACTCGGCCGGCCGAAGGGTCTGTTTCCGCGCTGTATCTCCAAACAAAACTAAACTAAACTATGGCTTATAGTCTTTGATATTTCCATCTGGGGAAAAAACGTTAAGACCATGAGAAATAGGAGCAGAATTGGGCCATTCAGGCCATTCAGCCCATCACGTCTGCTCCGCCATTCGATCATGGCTGATCTATTTTTCTCTCTCATCCCCATTCTCCTGCCTTCTCCCTGACTCTTCTTTCAAGGGTTATCAGCGTGGCCGGGTACACCATTAGAAATGCACTGGACATTGGCAACAAAATGTAATATTTTTAGGGCATTTTGATGCCCTTACTAATCAAGAGCCTATCAATCTTTTGTTTAAAAAGACCTAATGACTTGGCGTCCACAGCTGACTATTTACCTTACCTATGCCTTTCATATCAGGTTTTTATTAATTTAGAGATACGGTGCGGAAACAGGCCCTTCCGCCCACCGAGTCCGAGCCGACTAGCGATCCCCGCACACTAACGGGGCCGTCCCACTGTACGAGCTAATACAAGAGTTCTCCCGAGTTTCCCCTGATTCGAACTCGGAGAATTACGGTAATAGCCGCTCGTAGGTACTCGGGGCTCTCGTGGACATTTTTCAACATGTTGAAAAATCTTCACGAGTCTTCCCGAGCTTACCGCGTTTCCCGAGTACCTGCCGTTAGCGTCACGAGCCGCTGAGAGACGTCCCCGATCTCCGACGTACATTCTACGTGCTTACCACGAGTTTGATTTTTTTTTTAACTCGGGAGAGCTCTTGAATTAGCTCGTACAGTGGGACAGGCCCCTTAACACCATCCTACACACGCTAGTGACAATTTTTACATTTACCAAGTCAATTTACCTACAAACCTGTACGTCTTTGGAGTGTGGGAGGAAACCGAAGATCTCGGAGAAAACCCACGCAGGTCACGGGGGAGAAGGTACAAACTCCGTACAGACAGCACCCGTTGTGAGGATCGAACCCGGGTCGCCGGCGCTGCAAGCGGTGTAAGGCAGCAACTCTACCGCTGCGCCACCGTGATATCATGATACAGGGACATCCACATCATGGTGATTATTATATATCCACTTGTGCCACCATCTTAGGAGGGATTTATCACTTGCTAACGTGTAGGAAGGAACGGCAGATGCTGGAGATGAAATGCTGGACTAACTCAACGGGTCAGGCAGCATCTCTGGGGAGAAGGAAAAGGCCTCGGAAGTCCCGATGAGGTCAAGGTCGGCCGCCTCACCCGACCTCGGTGCCACATTTCCGGAGGGACTGCCGAGGGGGATTTCAAGTGCACTCTTGGAATCTTATCCGGATTAAAGGAGGGGCTGGACCATCAGATGCCGGAAAACTGGTGGTGGACTCGATTGTATTTATGTGCAGCATTATCCGGTCCGATTGCAAAACAAAGCTTTTCCACTGTTTATTATCGTCACTGTGCCGGTGACACTAATAAACAGAAACCTCAAGGCAAACTTCAATTGGACTTTGGACTGAATAAGGCGTTTTCAATCCCAGCCAAGTGTCCCAAGATAAGCTGTGTGTAGAATCAATCTGATCACAGCAGTGATGCTCACTCTCATTGCTTTTAGCTCTCCGCCTGTCCACTCTGATTAACATCCAGGCCCTCTCTGAGCTGTAACTTGCTCCACAAGAGAATAAGCACCTGTCCAATTTTAGTCTCTCATGCATCTCAATTTCCACTGGCCCACCATTGGTAGCCGGGCAACCATCTGTGTAAGGTCATGAGGTCATAGGTGATAGGAGCGGAATTAGGCCATTCGGCCCATCAAGTCCACTCCGCCATTCAACCATGGCTGATTAGTTTAGTTTAGAGATACAGCGGGGAAACAGTTCCTACGGCCCACCGAGTCCGCGCACTCCAGCGTTCCCCCCCCCCCCCACATTAACACTATCCCATACACACTAGGGATACTTTACACACTCTACCAGCCAATTAACCTACAAACCTTTACATCTTTGGAGTGTGGGAGGAGACCGAAGATCTCGGAGAAAACCCACGCGGTCGCGGGGAGAATGTACAAACTCCGTACAGACAGCACCCGTAGTCAGGATGGAGCCCAGGTGTCTATGACTGTAAGGCAGCAACTCTACTGCTGCGCCACCATGCCGCCCTACCTCTGTCTTCTGATCGGCTGATCTAACTCTCCCTCCTAACCCCAATTGTATGGTGGGCCCTAAGATTTAGAATTCTCTCACTCAACCTCTTTGTTCCTTTCTTTTTCTAGGCCACTCCATCGTGACCAAGGCCGTGCCACCAGTCCCAATGGTTTGATATTAATTTGTGTCTGTTGGTGCTTCATAGAATATAGCTCAGGAACAGGCCCTTCTGCCCACAACGTCTGTGCCGAACTTAACTCTTTAGTCAGAGGTTGGTGAATCTGCGGAATTCATTGCCACAGACGGCCATGGAGGCCAAGACAATGGATATTTTTAAGGCGGAGATTGACAAATTCTTGATTAGTACAGGTGTCAGGGTTTATGGGGAGAAGGCAGGAGAATGGGGTTGGAAGGGAGAGATAGATCAGCCATGATGGAATGGCAGAGAAGACTTGATGGGCCGAATGGCCTAATTCCGCTCCCATAACCTACGAACATGAATGCAAAGATACCCAATCTCAAAAAAAGACACAAAGTGCTGGAGTAACTCAGCAGGTCAGGCAGCATCCCTGGAGAACATGTATAGGTGACCTTTCAGATCGGGACCTTTCTTGAGAAACGTAACCTCATCTGCCTGCACATGATCCATATCCCTCCATTCCCTGCCTATCCCAAAGCCTCATAAAAGCCACTAACGTATTTTGCGTCCACTTAAAAAACTTGATCCCTTTAAACTTGATCCCTTTCACCTTAATGCTATGGCCTCTGCCCTTTGACCTGGGGAAAAGGCTCTGACTATCTACCATATCAAAAATGATCTAAAGGCCTGTGAGCAAAGTATATAATTTTACATAGATACTATGGTGTCCATCTTTGGTACAAACTAGCATCTGCAGTTAATTGTAGCTCCTTCAGCCACCATTTCATTGAGCTACCTCTTTCTAAGGCCTAGCTAATTGGTCTGCACTACTACTTCCTAAAAGCTTGTACATTTTACTCTTCATAATTATTTGATCAATGTTCTTTTGTTACGCCTCAGTCTATTTCCCCAATCTTCCAGGCAGCTCGTTCCACATCATAGCTCACTGAGAGAAGACTGAATCTCTTCCTCTTGAGTCTTTTGCAAATTGGTTCACATTTTTTGGTTTCAAAACTGCTTTAAAAATAATACTAGATCATATCTTTTGAACGAGGTAATGGGGGAAATGAGTGCAATTAAAATGCAAAAGAAAAGAAATGTTTAATTTTACATTTTAATTCAGTTCAGAGATAAGGAAACAGGCCCTTCGGTCCACCGAGTCTGCACCGACCAGCGATCCCTGCACATTAACACCGTCCTACACACTCTAGGGTCAATTTTACATTTACATCAAGCCAATTAATGGGGATCATGGGGTCTGTGGAATTCTCTGCCTCAGAGGGCGGTGGAGGCAGGTTCTCTGGATGCTTTCAAGAGTGAGCTAGATAGGGCTCTTAAAAATAGCGGAGTCAGGGGATATGGGGAGGAGGCAGGAACGGGGTACTGATTGGGGATGATCAGCCATGATCACATTGAATGGCGGTGCTGGCTCGAAGGGCCAAATGGCCTACTCCTGCACCTATTGTTTAAAAAAATTTTTTTTTTTTAAATTTACCTACATAACTGTACGTCTTTAGAGAGTGGGAGGAAACCGAAGATCTCGGAGAAAACCCACGGGGAGAACGTACAAACGGCGTACAGACGGCACCCGTGGTCAGGATCGAACCCTTGTCTCTGGCGCTGTAAGGCAGCAACTCTACCGCCGCGCCGCTGCGCCGCCCGTTCTGATCAATCATTTCTGTAACGTCCAGTGGAAGTGGAGCGGAGAGATGACTTAAATTGCTCTCGCTGCACTTCAATATCTCTGCACAGATGAAAAGAAGAAACTCCTAATATTTCCTTTTATCTGGGTCAGAGTGAAGGTCAAAATGAAATGCTCGTGGTTAAGTTAAAACAAAATTGAGCTTTAAGCATGACGGACATATTTGATTGAGAGAGTGCGTTATGATGATGCTGGATCAAATAGTTCCTGCCACTGTCCACTAGTTTGCTTGTGAATATTGAAGATGCCTGTGAAATCCATGCCCTACCAAATTTAAGATGGGCTGTCACCTAAGTTTTCACAGGCGTTCTTTTGCAATAAAGCCACATCAGTACGTCGGAGGTCGATAGAAGCATCCAAAAAAAAAGCACAGGACAGCACGGTGGCGCAGGGGTAGAGTTACTGCCTTACAGCGCCTACAACACCAGAGACCCGGGTTCGATCCTGACCACGGGTGCTGTCTGTACGGAGTTTGTACGTTCTCCCCGTGACCACGTGGGTTTTCTCCGAGAACTTCGATTTCCTTCCACACTCCAAAGATGTATAAGATTGTAGGTTAATTGGCTCCGGTAACATTTGTCCCTAGTGTAGGATAGTGTTAGTTTGCGGCGATCGCTGGTCATTGCGGACTCGGTGGGCTGATGGGCCTGTTTTCGCGCTAAACTAAACTAAATGATGAGAGGCATCAGACATACAGAACTCTGCAGCAAAGGTATAGGCCATGATTCGGGTCGTGACCCTTCTACTGAAGGAGCTGAAGAAGGGTCTCCATCCGAAACGTCACCTATTCCTTCTCTCCAGAGATGCTGCCTGACCCGCTGAGCTACACCAGCATTTTGTGTCTATCTTTGGTGTAAACCAGCATCTGCAGTTCCTTCCTAGACAGTCAGAGCCTTTTTTTCCCCAGGGTGGAAATGTCCAACACTAGAGGGAGGTGAGATGAGAGGAGGAAAGTTGAATAGAAATGTGCGGGGCAAGTTTTCTTTTACACAGAGTGTGGTGTGGGCCTGGAACCAGGGGTGGTGGTGGAGGCAGATACTGTAGTGGCATTTAAGAAGCTTCCGGATAGGCACATGGAAGTACTGGGAATAGAGGGATATGGATCACGTGCAGGCAGCATGAGATTCAGTTTAACTTGGCATCATGTTCGGCACAAACATTGTGGGTTGAAGCGCCCATCCTGTGCTGCCCTGTTCTATGTATGTTCCATGCATTGAATTGTGATTCGATTACTGGTCTGTACATCAATTGGCCTCTAGAAATTGCCCTGGTGTGTATGAATGAATGAATAAGCTTATTGGCCAAGTATTCACATACAAGGAATTTGCCTTGGTGCTCTGCCCGCAAATGACAACATGACATACAGTGACAGTTAAGCCCCTGTCCCACGATGCGAGTTTACCCAAGAGCTCTCCCGAGTTTAAAAAAAAAATCAAACTCGTGGTACTTCATCACGAGTATTTTTGTACTCTTGGAGATTTTTCACACTGTTGATAAAACTTGATGAGTTTCCGCGTTTCCCGAGTACCTGCCGGGAGCGTTACGAGCCGCTACGAGACATCCACGAGCTCCGACGTACCCGCTACGTACATTCTATGTACTTACCACGAGTTTGATTTTTTTTTAACTCGGGAGAGCTCTTGGGTAAACTCGCATCCTCAAGGTAAACAGGGCCTTGAGGAATGACACATAAAACATTAAGAGAGTTACGCGAAAATTGGACAACATAGAGCTTATGTGAACAAGCTTTGTGGACTCAATCGACCAAAGGGCATGTTTCCATGATATATCTTTCTTTCAAAAATTCAATCAAAGGGGAAGTGCCAAAGACAGCTCATAATAATAAGGCAATAGGCTACGACAGAGCATACAACAAAGGCCCGGTACAATTAAGCACAGGGGTAGAGTTGCTGCCTCACAGCACCAGAGACCCGGGTTCGATCCTGATGCTTGACTGTACAGAGTTTGCACGTTCTCGCCGTGACTGCATGGATTTTCTCCGATACCTTCGGTTTCCTTCCACACTCCAAAGACGGAGAGGTTTGTAGGTGAATTGGCTTGGTGTATGTGTAAAGGTGTCCCTAGCCTGTGTAGGATAGTGTTGGTGCAAGGGGATCGCTGGTCGGCACGGACTCGGTGGGCCGAAGGACCTGTTTCCGCGCTGTATCTCTAAACTAAGGCACCGATACAGCAATGATAGGAATGAACACTGTGCCAGAGTTAAGACTCTTCGTCCACATCCGACAGCCTGTTCAAACAACTGAGGAGGCATTAGTCAACTGGAGTGTTGCATCCAACAGGAAATAGGCCACAAAGGAAGCATATGGGATGAAGGGCCCGTGTATTAGACTGTACCATCGTTAGAGCACCATATGGACATTGAGCAATGTGCCAACACCCACTTTGCTTGTGAATGCTCGGCTATAAACGTCATTAGCACCGGAGGCCCAAAGCATGACGGAGGAAACGAGCCATCTGGTACGGGGAGGGGGGGGGGTTGTCGTGCAACAGGCAGAAGAGGGGGGAGTGAGGGATTAAAAAGTCCGGCAGAGTACAATGATACACATTGTTTACAATAGTTCTTTCTGGAGCCTACTGCACAGTTTTATGCTGGTGAACATGCATCAAGTGTGCAAATGCAACTCAGATGGTGATACGATTAATTTATTCAACGGAGACAATAGGTGCAGGAGGAGGCCATTCGGCCCTTCGAGCCAGCGCCGCCATTCATTGTGATCATGGCTGATCGTCCCCAATCAATAACCCGTGCCTGCCTTATGATGAGCGTTTGATGGCACAGGGCCTGTAGTTTAGTTTAGTTTAGAGATACAGCAAGGAAACAGAGCCTTCAGCCCACCGAGTCCGTACCGACCAGCGATCCCCGCACACATCCTCTATCCTGCACACACTAGGGACAATTTACATTTATACCAAGCCAATTAACCTACAAACCTGTACGTCTTTGGAGTGTGGGAGGAAACTGGAGCACCTGGAGAAAACCCACACGGTCACGGGGAGAAGGTACAAACTCCGTACAGACAGCACCCGTAATCGGGATCGATCGCAGGTCTCCGCCGCTGTTAGGCAGCAACTCTACCGCTATGCCCATTGATGCACAATGCGTATCGTGGTTATTCCAGGTACAAGCAGTGCAGTTCTATGCTGGTGAATTTATATCAGGTGTGAAAACCTTAAATGCTACACGTGACAATAAAGGACCATTTGACGCCACTGGGTCTGTACTCGCTGGAGCTGAGAAGGATGAGGGGTCACCTCATTGAAACTTACCAAATAGTGAAAGGCCTGGATAGAGTGAATGTGGAGTGGATGTTTCCATTTGTGGGAGAGTCTAGGACCAGAAGGCACAGCCTCAGAAGAAAAGGATGTACCTTTATGAAGGAGATGAGATGGAATTTCTTTAGCCAGAGGGTAGAGAAGCTGTGAAATTCATTGCCACAAGCGGCTGCAGAGGCCACGTCAATGGGCATTTTTAACACAAAGACTCTTCATTAGTTAGGATGTCAGGAGTTACGGGGAGAAGGCAGGGGAATGTGGTTGAGAGTGAAAGATAGATCAACCATGATTGAATGGAAGAATAGACACGATGGGCCCAATGGCCTGATTCCACTCCTGTGACTTGTCATATTTAATTTCCAGAGTGATGCCAAACAAATGCCAAAAGGGCGACCACGGTGATGGTAGAGTTGCTGCCTTACAGCGCTTGCAGCACCGGAGACCCGGGTTCGACCCCGACCATGGGTGCTGTCTGTACGGAGTTTGCACGTTCTCCCCATCACCGCGTGGGTTTTCTCCGAGATCTTCAATTTCCTCCCACGCTGCAGGTATGTAGGTTAATTGGCTTGGTGCATGAGTAAATTGTCCCTAGTGTGTGTAGGGTGGTGTTAATGTGCGGGGATCGCTGGTCGGCGCGGACTAGGAGGGCCAAGGGGCCTGTTTCAGTGCTGTATCTCTGAACTGAACTAAAACTAAAGCCAGAAATGGTCTTTATGGCGTTTCACTCTTGGAAAAGTGACCCTTCAATCGTAAGGCACTGAAATACACTGCAAAGTGAGATTGAGTTTCGGCCCGAAACTTTGCCTATTTCCTTCGCTCCATAGATGCTGCCGCACCCACTGAGTTTCCAGCACTTATGTCTACCTTTGAATTTCTCGTCACCAGTGTTTTACCCAGTTAGGAAAATGTTTCATTACCTCCAAATTTGCAAAAGAAAATGTTCACAGTTTTTCCAAGGCGTGAGTGTCAGTCTGATGCGTTTGACTCTACGCGGGTTACAGATTAAAGTTTCATAACAGTTCTAAATTAACAATCAAATCGTTTTTTTCCAACCTGTTACAAAAGGATACGGTAGAAATGATCTAACACCATGATACATTATAGATGGTCGGCTGCATCCAACCACAGTGTATTCTAACTTCCTCTCATTCTGCCAGGAGAGGTGGTAAAACAAGGTTGTAGAGGTATACAGCACGGAAACAGGCCCTCCAGCCCAAGTTGCCCACACCGACCAACATGCCCCATCTACGCTAGTCCCATCTGCCTGTTTGGCCCATATTGTTTTTTTATGTGGGGGGGGGGGGGAAAGGGGGAAACTACTTTCTAGGGTCCCTACCTGGTCGGAGAGGCAGCTTTTCTCCGGGCTGCACCTTCGACCCGTCCTCGCGGCCTACCAGCGGGCCTGGAGCGGCGTTTCCTGAGGGGACCTCGGCTTCGGCGGCGGCGCAGCGCTGGAGCGCTATCGCGGAGCGGAGCGGGCGATGCCTTGCCCGGGTCGCCGCGCTGGAACTCCGGTGAGCTGAGCCCGCAGGTGAAACATCCCGGAGCTGCGGGTCTGCGGGCGGCGGCGCTGAACTTTAACAACGGGAGCCTGGGATCTCTCGCCGAGATCGCCAGTGGTGGGAGCTCCATCCAGCGCGGCCTGTTGGCTTCGGAAGCCGCGGTCTCGAGTAAGGAGGCGGCCGTTCCAGGTGTCCCAAGCCGCTGAGAGGGTTCTCCCGACACCGGAGCACCATCGCCCGGCGAGAATGGCCTGGAACATCGGGCCTCCGTGAAGGCGACTGTGGAGGCCTGAATAGGTCCGACTATGGGTGGACATGGGATGGGGACTGGACTTTGTGCCTTCCCCCACAGTGGGAACCATTGTGAGGGGATGTTTTTATGTTTTATGTTACATTTCTTTAATGTGTCTATTTGTGCTGCATGGCAAGACAAATTCCACGACACCATTTGGTGTACGTGACAATAAATGTCCTTTGTCCTTTGTCCTTTGTCCTTATTCCTTTACATCTCACCTATCCAGGCACCTGTCCAAATGTCTTTTAAATGTTGTTACGGTACCTACCTCAACTACCTCCTCTGGCAGCTCGTTCCATATACTCACCATCTTTTTTTAGAAAAAGACATTTGAAAAATGGTTAAACACCTCTTTGCTAACAGTGGGCTGGCAAAGGTTTTCACAGCCAATCAAGGAAGGAGCCTAGAAATTTGCTGGGTTTAGTCTTCACTGACTGCTTGCAGCCAACTCTGCTTCAAGGGACAGTGGTATAGAAAGCATTTTATCGGGATGCACCATAGCTTGGTTTGGGAACAGCTCCATCCAAGACCGCAAGAAATTGCAGCAAATTGTGGACGCAGCCCAGACCATCACACAAACCAACCTCCCTTCTATTGACTCCATTTATACGTCACGCTTCCTCGGCAAGGCCAGCAGCATAATCAAGGACGAGTCGCACCCTGGCCACTCCCTCTTCTCCCCTCTCCCATCGGGTAAAAGTTATAGAAGTTTGAAAATGCACACCTCCAGTTTCAGGAACAGTTTCTTCCCAGCTGTTATCAGGCAACTGAACCATCCTACCACAACCAGAGAGCAGTCGTGAATTCCTATCCACCTCATTGGTGACCCCTGGACTATCCTTGATCGGACTTTGCTGGCTTTACCTTGCACTAAATGTTATTCCCTTATCATGTATCTGTACACTGTAAATGGCTCGACTGTAATCATGTATTGTCTTTCCTCAGACTGGATAGCATGCGACAAAAAGCTTTTCACTCTACCTCGGTACACGTGACAATAAACTAAACTGAACTGACTGCCAAACCTCACGCCTCAATGGATCTGCAGAGCCACAAATCACAAGAGATGTTCGAGGGCCAAGTGTGGTGAGGGAATTAGACGGGGCACAATCAAGCCCTTGGTCTCTGGTTAAGGTTTGCAGTCAGTGGGGTTTGGATCTCCGAGAGATTCATTGTCCTTTCCTCCGACGTCTCAAATGTAATAGCAGTCTGCAGCCCCACATCACCAAGAGTCGTTAGCCCCTGCAGCGAGTGATACCAGCAAACTGTGTGCCCACAGAGTGAAGTGATTCATAAGGTGATATCACACCGTAATTTATCCAATATGGATGTTGTGGAAATACGAAAGCCCAGAGATAAATTAACAAATCCTGGGGTGAAATGGATAACTTATTGTCAAGGGAGAGCGGAATGCCTGAGATCGACCCATTAGAGCTTCTTAAAAGGTACAGCTAAATTCATGCCTTGTCAGCCTCTGTCGCTTTCTTGCTCTCTCTCTCTCTCGCTATCAATCTCGCATAATCCCTCGAGCTTTCATTTACCCCGCTGTTTCTCAATATATCTGCCGCTCTTTCCTCCCAGGCTGATGTGTGACGTTGCCGGTCCTGGCTGGCTGCCCACCCCAAACGTTTCTCAACTCAAGTAAATAAAGCGTCCAATATATATTATAAAGAGAAACGTAGGTGTAGGAGTAGGCCATTCAGCCCTTCATGCCAGCACCGCCATTCGATATGATTATGGTTGGTCATCCAAAATCAGTCCCCCGTTCCTGCTTTCTCCCCATATCCCTTGATTCCGTTAGCCCTAAGAGCTATATCTAAAACCCCTGTCCCACGGTACGAGTTCATTCCAAGAGCTCTCCCGAGTTTGCCCTGATTCGAACTCAGAGATTTACGGTAATGGCCACTCGTCAGTACTCTGTAATCTTTGGTACTCGGGGCTCTCGTGGACATTTTTCAACATGTTGATAAATCTTCACGAGTCTTCCCGAGCTTACCTGCCGTTAGCGAGTCTTCCCGAGTACCTGCCGTTTGCGTTACGAGCCGGTAAGAGACGTCCCCGAGCTCCGACGTACCTGCTACATTCATTCTCACTCGCTTACCACGAGTTAGATTTTTTTAAAACTCGGGAGAGCTCTTGGAATGAACTCGTACGGTGGGACAGGGCTATTACTCTCTCTTGAAAACATCCAGAGAATTGGCCACTGCCTTCTGTGGCAGAGAATTCCACAGATTCACAACTCTCTGGGAGAAAAAGGTTTTCCTCATCTCAGTCTTAAGTGGCCTACCCCTTATTCTTAAACTTCGACCCCTGGATCTGAACTCCCCCAACATTGGGAACATATCGACGAGACCAAGCGCAGACTGGGTGATCGTTACGCTGAACACCTCCGCACAGTCTGCCGTGACCTAGGTGATCTCCCGGTTGCCAAACACGAACTCCCCCTCCCATTCACATACCATGGATATTTTAAAGACAGATGGATGGATTATTGATTAGTATGGGTGTCAGGGTTTATGGGGAGAAGGCAGGAGAATGGGATGAGGAGGGAGAGATAAATCGGCCATCATTGAATAACGGAGTAGACTTGATGGGTCGAATGACCTAGTTCTACTCCTATCACTTATAAAAACACTGACCTTTCTGTCCTGGGCCTCCTCCACTGTCGGAGTGAGGCCCAATGCAAATTGGAGAAACAGCACCTCATATGTTGATTGGACAGTTTACAACTCAACAGTATGTATATTGATTTCTCCAACTACAAGTAACCAAAGACCCTATAGTGGAGCAAGATAGACCACGCAAGATAGACGTGTAGTACGCAACGGAGTGGAACATGGGCCAGGTAACCCGACCCGACCCGAACTGACCCGACTCGCAGTGTAATCAACGTTGCGGGGGACCAGTTTGTGTTAATAAATTTTAATTCTGAAAATGAGGACAAGATTTTTGCCAAAGAACTTTTATTTTTTACCAGGATGTTTCCGTAACCGGTTTCCGTCTCCGCACTAGTAGTATCTTTGCTCCGCTACGGGATCTTTGGTGCGGAGACGGAAGCCGGTTACGGAAATGGGGCCGAAAATTACCCATGAATCTGCCCATGACCGTACTACGTCTTTTTCGTCGAGTGATCTATCTTGCTTGCTGTAGGATCTTTGCAAGTAACCCTTGCATCCCCTCTCTCTCTCTCTCTCTCCGTCCCTCCCCCACCCTAGTCATCAAACAAGTTTCATTGTCGTCCTGCTGAGCTTCACTGTTTGTATCACTCGTTATCACCAAGCCCACAGCCAACAATGAACCATTGTGGGCTCCACCTTTCCTTGATCATCGTTGCTGGCTTTGATCTCCCTTTTGCATATCTTTCATTAATTTGTTCTGTGTACCTTTACATATCTGTCTCCCCTGACTCTGTGGAAGGGTCTCGACCCGAAACATCACCAATTCCTTCTCTCCAGAGTTGCTGCCTGTCCCACTGAGTCACTCCAGCTTTTTGTGTCTATCTTCGGTTTAAACCAGCATCTGCAGTTCAGTCTTAAGGGACTGTCCCACTGTACGAGCTACTTCAAGAGCTCTTCCGAGTTTTAAAAAAATCTGCCTCGTGGTAAGCACGTGGAATGTACGTAGCGGGTACGTCGGAGCTCGGGGACGTCTCTTAGCGGCTCGTGACGCTAACGGCAGCTACTCGGGGAAACGCGGTAAGCTCGTGAAGACTCGTGAAGATTTTTCAACATGTTGAAAAATGTCCACGAGAGCCCCGAGTACCTACGAGCGGCCATTACCGTAAATCTCCGAGTTAGAATCAGGGGAAACTCGGGAGAACTCTTTGAATTAGCTCGAAGTTGTATAAGACGTTGGTGAGGTCACCTTTAGAGTATTGAGTTCAGTTCTGGGCACCGTATTATAGGAAAGATGTTATCAAGCTAGAAAGGGTACAGTGAAGATTTACCGGGATGTTGCCAGGGCTAGTGGGTCTGTGCTATAGGCAGAGGTTGAGTAGGCTGGGACTCTATTCTTTGGGGCGCAGGAGGGTGAGGGGTGTTCCTCTAGAGGTGTACAACATTATGAGAGGAATAGATCGGGTAGATGCACAGAGTCTCTTGCCCAGAGTAGGTGAATCGAGGATCAGAGGACACAGGTTTAAGGCGAAGAGGAAAAGATTTAATAGGAAGCTGAAGGGTAACTTTTTTCACACAAAGGATGGTGGATAGAAACATAGAAACATAGAAAATAGGTGCAGGAGGAGGCTATTCGGCCCTTCGAGCCAGCACCGCCATTCATTGTGATCATGGCTGATCGTCCCCTATCAATAACCCGTGCCTGCCTTCTCCCCATATCCCTTGACTCCACTAGCCCCTAGAGCTCTATCTAACTCTCTCTTAAATCCATCCAGTGACTTGGCCTCCAATGCCCTCTGTGGCAGGGAATTCCACAAATTCACAACTCTCTGGGTGAAAAAGTTTTTTCTCACCTCAGTCTTAAATGGCCTCCCCTTTATTCTAAGACTGTGGATGTATGGAACAAGCTGCCAGAGGAGGAAGTTGTGGCAGGGACTATTCCAACATTTAAGAAACAGTTAGACAGGTACATGGATAGGACAGGTTTGGAGGGATTATGGACCAAACACAGGCAGGTGGGACTCATGTCGCTGGGAAATGTCGGCCGGTGTGGGCAAGTTGTGCCGAAGGGCCTGTTTCCATGCTGTGTCACTCTCTGACTCTATTCCTTTTGCAGGAATGCTGCCTGATGCTGAGTTACGCCAGCTTTTGGTGTCTATCTTGGGTGTAAACCAGCATCTGCTGTTCCTTCCTACACATTTTCTATGCACTTTACTATGGTTGGCCTTCCGTGAAAGGCTGGTCCTGATTATACTGGTGCAGGAAGGCTGTCAAGATTGAATCAATTAGTGCCTGTTGTGCATATGCTGTTTGTTTCCAATTACCAACCCAATTTCAAAAAGTAATCTAGCAAATAAAAAAAACGAAGTGCTCTTCTCCAGAATTAATGGCTAATTGGGGAACAACTCCGAGCTTCTAATAGTCTATTTCTAACCATTATAGTTTGGCTGCAGATTTTTTTTTCTGCAGGCAGAGCAATTCTATTCATGTCCTCAGCATCATTTCAAGTGATTGGAAAAATTACAATTAGTCCCAGGTACCCATTATTTTCTTACATGTTCGTTCATCGTGTTCCAGCACTCACTGATATTCGAGCGGAAGGATGATTATTGCAGCGTCAAATGGATTACGCATTTGTTTAGTTTACTTTAGATATACTGCGCGGAAACAGGTCCGCGCTGACCAGCCATCCCCACACACTAACCATATCCGACACACACTAGGGACGATTTCACATTTATAACCGAGCTAATTAACCTATAAACAATGCACAGATAAAGGGTACAACATTTAGTGCAAGGATATGACTTTAGACTTTAGAGATACAGTGCGGAAACAGGCTCTTCGGCCCACTGAGTCCGTGCCGACCGTGATCATCCCGTACACGAGCACTATCCCACACACTAGGGATAATTTACAATTAACCTACAGACGTGTACGTCTTTGGAGTGTGGGAGGAAACCGGAGCACCCGAAGAAAATCCACGCAGGTCACGGGGAGAACGTACAAACTCCGTACAGACAGCACCCGTAGTCGGGATCGAACCCGGGTCTCTGGCGCTGTGAGGCAGCAACTCTACCGCTAGTTTGATTAATGGATTGATTGATTGATTAACAGATACTGCTTGGAAGCAGGCCCTTCGGCTCACCGAAGGTAGACACAAAACGCTGGAGTAACTCAGCGGGTGAGGCAGCATCTCTGGAGGGAAGGAATGGGCGATGTTTCAGGTCGAGACCCTTCTTCAGACTTCGGCCCAACGAGTCCATACCGACCATCTAGTTTGATGTTATCCCACTTTCACGTCCACTCCCCTGCACACTCGGGCCAAGTTACTGATCTGGTTTCATTCGCAGTCACCGGAAGTAAGTTAAAAACTTCTACCATCCATTGTGCCTGGAAGTGTTTCTTTCCGAATTTCACTCCTGAAAAGGCTCTCATTTTTCGACGACCGTCGCCATAGTCACTGATATCAAACAACGAAAATAGTTTAAGAATGTAGCTTTCACCAGAGATGGGCACTAAGTGCTGGGGTAGATCAGCGGGTCAGGCAGTGTGTTTGGAGGACATGGATAGGTGACGTTTTGGGTCGAGACCGTTCTTCAGACGGATTGTAGTAGGGAGAAAGTGGGGGAAAAAGATGGGAAGCGAAATCAAGCAGGACAACTCAGGGCTGGCCACAGATGAGCTCAGGCAAGGAGGTTCCTCGATAGTTTCTCTTGATAACATTGCCTGTTGCCTTCAATCAAACTTTAATCTTCAATTAAATCATCAATTAACCTACAAATTCCTGGAAACACCATCTGGTTTGTGAAATCTATTTTCATAAAAGCAAGGTAGCACTTTAAAAAAAAGGGCACGATAGTTGGAACATAAGACATAGGAACAGAATTAGGCCATTCAGCCCATCGAGCCTACTCTGATCTTCCATCATGGCTAATCTATTTTTCCCTCTCAACCCCATCCTCTTGTCTTCTCCACATAACCATTGACACTCTTACTACTCAAGAACCTATCAATCTCCACTTTAACAATACTCCACCGCCGTCTGTGGCAATGAATTCCACAGATTCACCGCCCTCTGGCTAAAGAAATTCTTACTCATCTCCTTTCCAAAGATAAGAATAATCTCACTGAACGGTGGGATTTTCCTTAGTCATCCAGGTCCAGATTCAGGGACAGTTTCTTCCCAGCTGTTACTAGGCAACTGAACCATCCTACCACAACAAGAGAGCAGTCCCGAACCACTATCGACCTCATTGGTGACCCTTGGGCTATCTTTGATCAGACTTTATTGACTTTATCTTGCAATAAATGTTATTCACGTTGTTCCCTTCGTCATGTATCTGTAAAACTGTGGATGGCTCGATTGCAATCAAGCATAGACTTTCTGCTAACGGCTTAGCACTCAACAAAAGCTTTACACTCTACCTCAGTGTAACACGTGGCAATAAACTAAACTCATCTTTTATGCAAGTGTGGATCTGCCTGCATCATGTTGCTCCCCTGCGTCATGAAACAATTGTTTTGCCAAATGCTGGACAGAATACTGATGGACTCTCCTTGTTGCTGATGATCCCATCTGTCATCACCGAGTATCCATCGCATTGTGGCATTTTCCATCAATTTTTAATCTAAAAATCCAGAGCTTTTCTTCACTTTCGGCAGGAGTGCAGGTCAGTTGGTAGCAGCTCGCTAAAGGACGCCGTACTTAGTTTCATAACGCCTCACGCCCGCCAGCATCAAAACAAGCTCAGGTAAGATATTGCACCCTTTCCTTTCTGGAAGCTTTTGCATACATCTTTGCTGTACCTCTTTGCAGTGTGGGAGGAAACCGGAGCACCCGGAGAAAAATCCCACGCATTCACAGGGAGAACGTACAAACTCCGTACAGGCAGCACCCGCAGTCAGGATCGAACCCAGTTCTCTGGCGCTGGGAGGCAGCAACACTACCGCTGCGCCACCGTGCCGTCCCGCGTCAGGCAGCATCTCTGGAGGAAATGGATAGATGGCGTTTTTGGTTCGGGACTCTTCTTCAGAGTTTAGTTCGGTTCAGCTTATCTTGTTGACACGTGTACCGAGGTGCAGTGAAAAGCTTTTGTTGCATGCCAACCAGTCAGCGGAAAGACCATACGTGATTGCAATCGAGCCATTCACAGTGTACGGAAGTATTCCAGCACTTTGTGTTCTAAGCAAGATTCCAGCATCTGCAGTTCCTTGTGTCTTCAAAGTGAGTGGTTTGTTGGGGAAGAGCAGCTGTTGACGTGCGGCACACTTGCCCACGTCAACATTCACAGCAACATGGCTGATTCTTAGCTAACCTCTTATCAGTGACACCCACATTTTCTCACAGACAGACCATCTCCCTACAGGACAGTGATATTCATGGACCTAGATTTAACTATTCTCAGGCAAGATCGTCTGTGTGTGATTCACCATAATATTATGACATAGGAGCAGAATTAGGCCATTCAGCCCATCAAGTCTACCCTGATCTTCAATCATGGCTAATCTAGTTTCCCTCTCAATCCGATTCTCCTGCTTTCTCCCCATAACCGTTGAGCCCCTGCCTAATCAAGAACCTAACAATCTCCACTTTAAAGAGACAATGACTATGTCTCCACAACCATCAGTGGCAATGAATTCCACAGATTCACCACCCTCTGCTAGAGAAATGTCTCCTTATCTCCAATCTAAAGGTAAGTCCTTTTATTCTGTGGCTGTGCCCTCTAGTCCTTGACTCTTTGTGGAAACATCATCTCCAGGTCCACTATATCACTACCACTAAGGGGTAGGCCATTTAGGACTGAGATGATGAAAAACATTTTCACCCAGTGGAAACCAATTCACTGGATGTATTCAAGAGAGAGTTAGATATAGCTCCTTGGGCTAACGGAATCAAGGGATATGGGGTGAAAGCAGGAATGGGGTACTGATTTTGGATGATCCTATTGAATGGCGGTGCTGGCTCAAGGGGCCGAATGGCCTACTCCTGCTCCTATTTTCTATGTTTCTATCTCGGCCATTTCCCCTCAATCCCGTAGACTTTCTCTACAAGCATTCCCATTCCAACGCCACCTCCGAACCTTAGGCCAAACCTTGAGCTAAAGTACCATCTGCTGAATATTTCATTCGGGTCAAGACAATGCCTTTGTCCATGTCCGATGAATTTATCAAGCGAGAAATATTCAGACAGCTCAGCTTCATCATTCTTAACAAAAAAGTTAATTTCTTTAATGGTGCAAATCAAAAATTTACATGAACAATTCATGCACTAAATTAAAAGATAGTGATTCCACTGATTATTATCTGTGAGACTACATTCTGAACTATCATTGGCGAAAGACCCCAAGAGGAACACATATATTTTGAGCAGATTACTCGTGGAGAAAACTGTAAGATATAGCAACTGACTAAAGCCCACTTTGGGCTCGCTTCACTGGGACCAAGAACAAAAAAACTCTTTGAATTTAAAATTAATAGAACTTTCAATTATCCATTTAAATCAGATCCTCTCTCTTCCTCTCAAAGGACAGTGGCCAATAATTAACAATCCAAACACAGTCCTCATCATTCCAAGAGTGTGGATGAAGGTTCTTGGTTTTGTTTTTCAATGACAGCTTCAGGTTTTTTTTTTTAAATATTGAGCGGATCTCACTAATCCAGAACCTAGCTCCATTGAAAAAGCATCTCCAGTCCCCATCAACCTTTGTCATGGAGTTAAGTCAGAGAGCAGGGCAGCAGGTCCTGCAGTCCAACTCCATGCTGAGCAAGATGCCCCATCTCAGTTGGTCCCATTTACCTGCATTGGAGCCATAACCCTTTGAACCTTCCCTATCAATGTACCTGTCCAAGTGTCTATATAGATGGAGACAGGCGTATCAATAACTGTTCCGCCATGACGCCTGTATTGAAATCTCCATGAGGATTGACAGCTCAGTGGGTGGCACAGTGGCGCTGGGGTAGATACAGCGCCAGAGACCCGGGTTCGATCCTGACTACGGGTGTTGTCCGTACGGAGTTTGTACGTTCTCCCCGTGACCTGCGTGGGTTTTCTTCGGGATCTCTGGTTTCCACCCACACACACTCCAAAGACGTGCAGGTTTGTAGGTTAATTGGCTCGGTATAATTGTAAATTGTCCCTAGTGTGTGTAGGATAGTGTAAGTGTAGGTGGATCGCTGGTCGGCGCGGACTCAGTGGGCTGAAGGGCCTGGTTCCGCACCGTATCTCGAAACTTAACTCGACAAAAATCATCAGTCATTAGTGGGAATGGGGGAGTTAAGATGAGAGAGAGGTACAAGTCACTTCAGTCCTTAGCTGGCATACGTTGGTATGAACATCCCATCTACAGCCCTACGTCAGTGATACTAGGCAGCTACAGCCAGCTCAGGCTGGGCGATATTTCACAGTAAAAATACATCAAACAAATTGGCAATAGTCGCTCAAAAGGAACTTGGTGGAAATGTCTCAGTAAAATGGGAAATTAAACCCTGAGCTAGTCCATTGATTTCATCGCAGTAACTCAGAAGAAGTTTGTCGTCCACATCAAGTCGGTGCTGGCCCAATTTATTGAGTCTGAAGAAGGGTCTCGACCCGGAGCGTCACCCATTCCTTCTCTCCAGAGATGCTACCTGTCCCACTGAGTCACTCCAGCATTTTGTGTCTATCAGCATCTGCAGTTCCTTCCTACACATTAAACCCTTTTCCAGGATTTGTCCTTTTGATATGTATTTCTGCGCTCTCATTAGCCCTGAACTTTAGTGCATGATACCATGGAGTATAAACTCCGCGCATCAAGTCATTCAAGGCCAATTCATCTCTATTGGTTCTAGCAGCTTATTTAATAAACCAATCCCAAGCACAGTTCATGAATGACACTTCAATCCATTCTACTGTTCAGCTCTGATCCTTAGACCCATAAATCAGATGTTTCTTTCGGGTCAGTAGTCTTATTTTTTTTTTTACTCAACCAATTCTGCTCTCTATCTGACTGAGGTAATTGGTCCGCTGTTAATAACCAACAATGTCATTCGCGTTCCTTCCCTTGACAACTATCTGGGAAAAGAGTGTCTGATTTATCTCGCCGCTATTTCCCACGCTCTGCGGTTATGTTTGGATGTCGCTGTTCCAATTCCGCACTCCATGCATTACGTGCGCAGAAGGTATCGGAAAGGTGTGAGGGCGTTCAAGCCACCCTATTAATGGCAGCACAGATGGGAAACCAGTTTAGAACATAGCGCAGGGGGAACCTGCTCTCTGCTCACCATGCCTGTGCCAACCATGATGCCAATCTAAACTAATCCCATCTGCTCACACGACATCCATTTCTCGCCAGTCTCACTATTAGGGGCGGCACGGTGACGCAGCGGTTGAGTTGCTGCCTTACAGCGCCAGAGACCGGAGTTCGATCCTGAATATGAGCGGGTTAGACAGAGTGGACGTGGATAAGCTTTTCCCATTGAGAGTAGGGAAGATTCAAACAAGGGGACATGACTTGAGAATTAAGGGACAGAAGTTTAGGGGGAACATTAGGGGGAACTTCTTTACTCAGAGAGTGGTAGCTGTGCGGAATGAGCTTCCAGTGGAAGTGGTGGAGGCAGGTTCGATGTTATCCTTTAAAAATAGATTGGATGGGTATATGGACGGGAAAGGAATGGAGGGTTATGGTCTGAGTGCAGGTAGATGGGATTGGGGGAAGTATTTATTTTTAATTTAAAAAAAAAAAAAATGTTCGGCACGGACTTGAAGGGCCGAGATGGCCTGTTTCCGTGCTGTTATGGTTATATGGTTATATGGTTATATGGTGAATATGGGTGCTGTCTGTACGGAGTTTGCATGTTCTCCCCGTGACAATAGACAAAAGATAATAGACAATAGACAATAGGTGCAGGAGTAGGCCATTCGGCCCTTCGAGCCAGCACCGCCATTCACTGTGATCATGGCTGATCATCCACAATCGGTACCCCCGTTCCTGCCTTCTCCCCATGTCCAGGTGGAAACAGGGCCGCGACATGAACGCTCTTTCCTTGACCCCTACATCATTCCTGTGATGCAGAGATCAGAACTGCACTCAATGCACCAAGTGGGACCCAACCAAAGTCTCACACAGCCACGTGACTTGCCAATGTTGTGCCGTACAAGGAAGGTTAGTCAAGTCAAGTCAAGTTTATTCGTCACATACACATACAAGATGTGCAGTGAAATGAAAAGTGGCAACGCTCGCAGACTTAGTTCAGAGATACAATGTAGAAACAGGCCCTTCGGCCCACAGAGTCCATGCTGCCAATTGATCACCCGTTCCACTAGTTCTACATTCCATGCTATCCCACCCACCGCACATCAGGGACAATTTCACAGAGGACAACTGATCTAAAACCCCACAAACCTTTGGGATGTGGGAGGAAATCCTCGCAGTTTCGTTTAGTTTATTGGTCAGGTGTACCGAGGTACAGTGAAAAGCTTTTTGCCGCGTGCTAACCAGTCACAGGGAGGACCTGCAAACTCCGTTCAATCATCTCCCAAAGTCAGGATCGAACCCAGGTCCTCAATTGTTTTTTTGACTGTGAAACCAACCCAACAAAAACCAATTTCTGGATGCAGAGTCCAAAGCAGCGAATCTCCACCATGTCACTGCAGGCATGATAGCTGGCTGGAATGATCTTTGGATCGAATTAATTGAGCAATTCGATCAAAAGTTCTTTGCCAAAACGTATTAATAACTAATTAGAGGATTCATCACACAAACTAATTTTTCCAGTGCTATTTCAGCCCACACTTTCACCTTTCCCTTCCATATCTCTAGTCTCCCTGTCCCCCCCACTCTCAGTCTGAAGGGTCCCAACCCAAATCGTCACCCAATCCTTCTCTCCAGAGACGTTACTTGTCGCGCTGAGTTACTCCAGCATTTTGTGTCTATCCTTCGGTGTGAACCAACATCTGCAGTTCCTTCCTACACAATTTGAAGGGTCCTTCACTCGAGGGGAAACACATGATCGCATTGAATGGCAGTGCTGGCTCGAAGGGCCGAATGGCCCACTCCAGCACTTATTGGCTAATGTCCAAAGGCGGGGGGGGGGGGGGGGCTAGAGCGAATAGGGGCTTGTTAGGAGGACCACCAAAATCAAAGGGGGGGCGTCGAAAACGAAGGGGGGGGGGGGGGGGGGGTGGGGGGCCCTGTGAGAAAATAAGACCGCTCGATTAACCATTTGTAACTTTATCGGTGTCAGAAATGTGGCGGATCTTTGTGTACTGCCTCGGCCAGTTCTGCCGTATGATTTTACCAGGTTGCAAGCAGAACAAAGAAGTTCACTGGACCTAGGTACATGTGACAATAAAGTATCATCATTATCGTCATCCTTAACCTTGTATTGCTTATTGTAGTCATGAACCATTTCACACTGTTGCACAATAAAAGCAACGTTATAGATATATTAAACCAAGATGAGGAAACTAGAATTAGTGATCTCCCTTGTTGATCAGTTGTTATTTTACCATAGCAACAGTGTACATTGATGTCAGGAATAACCTGCATTTTTATGCAGTATTTCATGTCTGTTGGGTGTTCCCCGAGCTTCTCACAGACGATTAATTATGAAGTACTGTCAACACACCTGCCAAGCTCCGTGGGTTGCCTATATTGTAGGTTTGACTTCAGTTTAGTTTAGAGATACAGTGCGGAGATCTCGGAGATAAACCCTCGCGGTCACAGGGAGAGCGCACAAACTCCGTACGGGCAGCACCCGTGGGCGGGATGGAACCCGGGTCTCTGGCGCTGCAAGGGCTGTAAGGCAGCAACTCTACCGCTGCGCCACCATGGCTGCCCGCTTTTTTCTTGTCAAGCAGTCAGACGATAAGCATTTTTCACCCCAGTGTACAGCCTTGAACTCTCTCTCTATCAAGCATGCATGCTGCCAGGAGCCCCTACACCTGCCCGGACCCCAGCAACTAGATGTCCCAACACTGGCTCTTGCTTCAGACTGCAAGGAACTGCAGATGCTGGCTTACAGAAAAAGACTCAAGAGTGCTGGAGTAACTCCGTGGGTCGGGCAGCATCTCCGGAGAACATGGGCAGGTGACGTTTCAGGTCGAGACCCTTCTTCAGACTGATTATGGTAAGGGAAGTGGGGAAATCTGGAAGATGGGTGGATAGACACAAAATGCTTGAGTAACTCAGCGGGTCATGCAGCATCTCTGGAGAAGAGGAACAGCTAACGTTTCGGGCCGAGACACTTCTTCAGACTTCATTGCCTGGCCCGCTGAGTAACTCAAGCATTTTGCATCTTTTTTTTTTGTAAAGCAACATCTGCAGTTCCTTGTGCTTGCAGCTTACCCAAGGTCATTATTTTTATGACTGATTAAACCAATGTTTAACTGTAAACTTTAGTTTTAATTCCCTCATTACCTGCTCCCCAGGTATTGTGCACGGCGGTGTCTTAGAAATTAATTGTTAATTGTTAATTTCTGAAGGATCAAGAACAGGCCCGGGGATTTGGAGAAACGGAACAGGTGATGTTTCGGGTCGAGGCCCTACTTCAGTCTGAAGAAGGGTCTCGACCCAAAACGTCACCCATTCCTTTTCTCCAGAGATGCTGCCTGACCCGCTTAGTTACTCCAGTGTTTTATGTCTATCTTTGGTTTAAACCAGGATCTGCAGTTCCTTGGTAGATGCAAAATGCTGGAGCAACTCAGCAGGACAGGCAGCATCTCTGGAGAGAAGGAATGGGTGACGTTTTGGGTCGAGACCCTTCTTCAGACTGATGTCAGCGGAGTGACTCTCCAGAGATGCTGCCTGTCCCGCTGAGTTACTCCAGCATTTTGTGTCTACCTTCGATTTAAACCAGCATCTGCCGTTCCTTCCTACACAGTCCTGCCAATTTAGAAGATTGAACCAGATGTAACCTACCTTTGTCCCTGTTGCCAAAGTATCTCACCTTACAACGCCAGCTAAACAAACATGAAAAGAAAATTGATCCATTCCACTGAGCTACATCTAATCTTGAAAGTGATTACCTGGTTCTCCAGCAGACAACAATGCTGACATTCAGGCTTATAGACTTTGCTGGACACTTAATATTTCATCACATCCGTGTTAATCACAAACAACCCAGCACATCTTGCGTCTAGGCGAGATATCAATGAGATACCGAAAGTAGACAAAAAATTCTGGAGTAACTCAGCGGGTCAGGCAGCATCTCTGGAGAAAAGGAGTAGGTGACGTTTCGGGTCGAGACCCTTCTTCAGACCGCGAGTCCAAATCTGAGGAAGGACATTATAGCCATAGAGGGAGTGCAGAGAAGGTTCACCAGACTGATTCCTGGGATGTCGGGACTTTCATATGAAGAAAGACTGGATAGACTTGGCTTATACTCGCTAGAATTTAGGAGATTGAGAGGGGATCTTATAGAAACGTACAAAATTCTTATGGGGTTGGACAGGCTAGATGCAGGAAGATTGTTCCCGATGTTGGGGAAGTCCAGGACAAGGGGTCACAGCTTAAGGATAAGGGGGAAATCCTTTAAGACCGAGATGAGGAAAAACTTTTTCACACAGAGAGTGGTGAATCTCTGGAACTCTCTGCCACAGAGGGTAGTTGAGGCCAGTTCATTGGCTATATTTAAGACGGAGTTAGATGTGGCCCTTGTGGCTAAGGGGATCAGGGGGTATGGAGAGAAGGCCGGTACGGGATACTGAGTTGGATGATCAGCCATGATCATATTGAATGGCGGTGCAGGCTCGAAGGGCCGAATGGCCTACTCCTGCACCTATTTTCTGTGTATCTATGTATCTATGAAAGGAAAACGAGTGATATCGAGAGAGAAAGAACAAATAAAGGAAAGATTTGCAAAAAAAAGTACCGGTGGTCAAGGACAGGTGGAGCCCACAATGGTCCTTTGTTGGCTGCGGGCTAGGTGATAACATCACGGACAACAGTGAGACTAGTACGACGACTAGGGTGGGAGAGAGAGGGGATGCAAGGGTTACTTGAGGTTCGGGAAATCAACATGGGTTGCAAGATGGTGCTGCAGTGGGCTGCTGATGGATTGAGTTCCATACGGACAGAGTCACAGACATGAACAAACTTTGAGAGGCAAAAATAGAAGAAAATATTTGTCACTTCTGCATCTAGTCAGGATAGAAAATTAAGTCTTAGACTTCAATTGAGAGCAAGAATCAAGAGTATTGTCATAACTAGTGATCAATTTGACAACTTTAATAGATCTTTAATAAGACATTCTTAATATTGAATATACTTTGTGCAAAAATTGTGAATTTGAGTAACATTGATGTAAGCTATCACTTGTATGGGGGAATGGATTTTCTCCAGGGCACAGATTAGATTGATGTTTTCCTGTAATGAGTCCCATGGGTTTTAGTCTTTCTGTCGAGTTAGCCACTGTCTATTGGCACCGGGGGAGATGGCTGTGGTTTGTCAGATTTGGTTGTGTTGTCTCTCTCCGAACTTGATGCCAAGACCAACACTTATTTACCTGTGTAGGAAGGAACTGCAGATGCTGGTTCAAACCGAAGATAGACGCAAAAAGCTGGAGTCACTCAGCGGGTCAGACAGCATCTCTGGAGAGAAGGAATAGGTGACGTTTCAGGCCGAGACCCTTCATCAGACTTGGACTTGATCTTCCACTAAACATTATTCACGTTATGGGTAGACAAAACTGCTGGAGAAACTCAGCTGGTGCAGCAGCATCTATGGAGCGAAGGAAATAGGCAACGTTTCGGCACGAAACCCGGAAGGGTTTCGGCCCGAAACGTTACCTATTTCCTTCCTGAAGAGTTTCCTTCGCTCCATAGATGCTGCTGCGGCCACTGAGTTTCTCCAGCACTTTTGTCTACCTTTGATTTTCCAGCATCTGCAGTTCCTTCTTAAACAATTATTCACGTTATTCTCTTTATCATGTGTCTGTACACTGTGGGTGCCTCGGTTGTAATCACGTATTGTCTTTCCGCTGACTGGTTAGCACAACTAAAGCTTTTCACAGACAGTGAAACTAGTACGATGACTAGGGTGGGGGAGGGATGGACAGAGAGGGGGGATGCAAGGGTTACTTGGAGTTAGAGAAATCAATACTCATAACATTGGGTTGTGAGCTGCCCAAGCGAAATATGAGGTGCTGTTCCTCCAATTTGCGTTTGGCCTCACTCTGATAGTGGATAGGGCGTGGAAACAGGCCCTTCGGCCCACTGAGTCCGCTCCGACCAACGGTCCCCGCACACTAACACTATTCTCCACACACTAGGGGACAATTTACAATTTGACCAAGCCAATTGACCTGCAAACCTGTACGTCTTTGGAGTGCGGGAGGAATCGGGAGCACCCGGAGAATACCCACGAGGTCACGGGGAGAACGTGCAAATTCCGTACAGCCAGCACCAGTGGTCGGGATCAAACCCGGGTCTCTGGCGCTGTGAGGCAGCGACTCTACCGCTGCGCCACCGTGCCGCCCAGACAGTGAAGGAGAGCGCAGGACCGCCTCACACCGTATGTGAGCGCAACAAGAATTCAGAATCGAGAACGAACCAGAGTACAGACACAACAAGCTGGAGTAACTCAGCGGGACAGGCAGCATCTCTGGAGGGAAGGAATGGGTCGAGAACCTTCTTCAGACTAGTCAAGGGAAACGAGAGATATAGACGATGATGTAGAGAGGTAAAGAACAATGAATGAACGATACGCAAAGAAGTAACGATGATTAAAGGGCCTGTCCCTCTTACGCGACCTTGGCTCGCAAATTTACGCGACCTCGTGGTCGCTTGAGGCGTACGGGCACCGTATGGCCGCGCGGGGCCGGTCCCAGTTAGAAGCGCGGAGGGGTATAGATATGTGCGGGGCTGGTCCCGACATCGCGCGGGGCTCCGAAATTCCTGCAGTGACCGAAATCTTTGCGCGCCAACGGCCTGTCGGCCCGCGTACGCACGCACGCGCATTGCGGTCTTGACGTCGTACGCAGCGTCTTGACGGCGTACGCCTGGCGCGTGGCGTTGCGTGATGACGTCACCGCCCGACGCCGTGCGACGCCCAAATTCAGTCGGCCCGCCCGCCTCCTGCCCAGCTGATTTGTAAGCATGAGGGCTGCTGCTAGCGGAAGTCTCTGTTGCTGTTACAGCAATGCAATCTGCATCTCTTGCATGATGAGCATGGAATAGCAGCCAGCAACCCCCCTTTATATGACGTCACGCGCGAACTTCGCCAAACGCACGCAATCGCATGCAAGTGGGACAGGCCCGGCCATTGTTAGCTGTTTGTTGGGTGAAAACGAGTAGCTGGTGTGACTTGGGTGGGGGAGGGATAGATAGAGAGAGAGAGAGAGAGAGAGAATGCCGGGTTTACTTGAAGTTAGAGAAATCAATATTCATACCACTGGGCTGTCAGCTGCCCAAGCGAAATATCAGATACTGTTCCTCCAATTTGCGTTTAGCCTCACCCTGAGAATGGAGGAGATCTCGGACAGAAAAGGTCATTGGGTAGGGGGGGGGGAGAATCAAAGTCGTTTAGTGCCCGGGAGATCAGGTAGGGCCAGGCAGACTGAGCGAAGGTAGATAAAAGTGCTGGAGAAACTCAGCGGGTGCAGCAGCATCTATGGAGCGAAGGAAATAGGCAACGTTTTGGGACGAAACCCGGAAGGGTTTCGGCCCGAAACGTTGCCTATTTCCTTCCTGAAGGGTTTCGGCCCGAAATGTTGCCTATTTCCTTCGCTCCATAGATGCTGCTGCACCTGCTGAGTTTCTCCAGCACTTTTGTCTACCTTCGATTTTCCAGCATCTGCAGTTCCTTCTTGAACACTGAGCGAAGGTGCTTGGCTAAACGATCGGCCAGTCTATGTTTGGTGCAGATGACGGTGTTGCGGTGATACGATGGTTCAAGGTGGTTCATCGCCAACTCCCAAGGAGAGTCAGGGAAGGAAAGCAAATACACACACGTCCCACACAGGAGCTACCCAACAGTTCGATGGCGTGAATTCCCAATGGTCCACAACGGTGCAAAGTTGCGATGACAATAACTGGTAGAAGCTGTTCCATCAGCAGGGGGATCAATAAGAAGAGGACACTGACTCGCGGTGTTGTGAAAGCAAACCTCTCAGGAGAGACGTGGAGAAATGTTTCCTTCAACATCGTGTGTTGTTTTGATCTGGGGCACACGGCATGAAGGGCGAGTGGAGTCATTCAACAACAACTTTCAAAACCGCGCTGGACAAGTAGTTGAAAGGGCAAGTTTGCGAAGATGTTCGGATTCAGCAGGT